>CAJHUC010001404.1:0-54905 GCA_905146915.1 Ostreobium quekettii | reverse complement strand
CAGAAAGGGTACACACTAGGGGGTGGTACTTTGAGGTTAACCCGGCGGTATATATACATATTTTTAATTCCAATGTATTGCACGAAAATTAACCTAAGGATATTCCCCACAAACGGTAATAGTGAAAAGACCCCTTTCTAGCTATAGCAGGAGCCGATGTAGGGTCTTGAGACAGGAAAAGAAGAAAGCGTTAGTGTTTGATGAGCGCTCAAAGTCCTAGCGGAGGAGTCCTAAGCATCAAGAGAGGAAATATCATGAAGGGCAACAAGTTTGCTAGGTAATGTCCCAGAAGTCCCAAAAATGTCCCAAATGTCCCAGGTGTCCCAGTTTATCCCGTGTTTTTTGTCCTGCTTGATTTCCAGCATATTGTTGTCACCATGTCAATACGAACAAAATCCCCTCTCAACTATGGCCATCGGACAGCCCTCAAAAACTGGGCCAAAATAGGTCGTCCCAATCCAGAAAGATAACCCCAATTCCAATCACCACTTCCATGTGTCAAATGACGGATCTCACTAGTCAGCTACTACCAAAGAAAAGCAAAACGGGGATAGTGAAAGAGTTTGTGGTTCCTGCCATCTATTGGGAAGTGACACCAAGCGCATTGTGAGTCATCAATAAGGTGGAAACAATGTAGGTATTGGTTGGTTGGATAGTGGCCCATTAGGAATTGAGCCACTAAAGAGACTTATCTGCGAGAGAGGTATTTGATCCAGCATAAGGAGCGCGAGAAAGCATAGCATTGTATAACTGGGGGCCATGAATGGAAGTGTGCCACAATGTCTCAAGGCAAGAGACATAATGGTGTCTGATAAAGTCCTGAGAGTTTCATAGAAATGTGGGACAGAAATGACCTCTATTTAACCAAGACCATTGGCCACCTGTTTGGCTATAGAGTCTGCCTGGTCGTGTTTTGTAATTGTTGTGTGACTAGGGATCCACCATAATTGAATATCTGGGTAGTAGGCTTGTAGGTTTAACAAGACGCATTGAATGATGATTGGGAGTTGTTTGCTACCTTGTCGACACTCAATTGCTTGTAGACTAGACATGGGGTCTTAGGCAATTGTGCACCAATAGGAAGGTCCAAATTTTGGTGCATGGATTTAGCAAGCAGGAAAGAAGTCAATTCCACATGTGTGCTAGAATGATAACCCATATATTGCACAACCACTGACTAGCAATGGTATCTGTGGCTTTGAAGAAGATGGCAAATGAGCTACACCAATTAGTATGTGTTGTAGCCCCATCAGCGGCCATTGGTTTCTGGAGGCGTTGGGGTCACCCTGCCTTGCAGCATAGCTGTTGGAGGTTGGCTGGCCTCTCCACCTCATATGGTGAGTGTATCTAGGGTAGTCGATTCTTTGGTCATGCGGTGGGCCCAATGCTCAACAAGGATTGATCCCAAGGCCTGTTGTATGCAAGAGGTGGTAGCGCAGTGAGGCAGTGGTTCGTTGGCTCATTGGAGGCTAGAGAGTAGGCCACAATTAAGTTACATAGTTCATTGGCTATGGTTCATTGCACGTGCATATATCCGCATGCGCGATGCCCAATTGTGGGTCCATTGCCATCATATCAAGACAAGACAACTCACGTGCACATCCAAGTACTCATCACCATTCTATTCTACCCATAATCGACTGGTCTTTTCCCTTGACTCCTTGACTACTGCCCTAATCTAAGATCTGTAAGTAGTATAACTTTGCAGGCCTGTAGCTTCCTCAATTCTTAACCAATTGGGGTATTTCAAAAGCCTAAATGCATCAAGAGAAGCTAGATAGCACATGCAAAAAGATTTTAATACTAATTTGCACTCCCAAAAAATGCCAATATTGCTTGACCCTAAGTGACCATGTCACAATATGCGTATGTGTGTCAGGAAACATTGACTCATCCATGAAGATCCAAAGGTAATTAGTTGTCGAGGTAGCGCATGCATGGATACCTGGATACCCGGCCGGGTATTGTTCTTTTTTGTACCTGCCTATTGGGTACCCCTAGCGTCTATACCCAGATTGGTGGTGACTTACCGTGGGCCCTACACACCCGGTATAGGTGGGTACAGGCAGGTAACCAGACTCTCGGACTACCCAGTACAAGCGAGCATAGGCATGTAAGCAGATTATCTAGGTAATGTAGTACCCCACTCTAGGTACAAACTTGTGTGTTCCACAAATCTCAATCAGTTGACACCCCAATGCATGCTGGTTTCACACACTTATGGGGAGGTCACATTCCACAATGGATGTGTGGTGACCGCATTTCTTCATTGCTTTTGCGATCATAGTTAGTGACTATTCTTACCACGCTCTCTTCCATGGGCCACACATGTTTGGACAACATCTAGGTGAGCCAGCGAGTAGGAATAGGAGGGTCCTATAAGGTTAAACTACGACCATGGTGCTGGATGGTTGTTGGTAGGCGGTGGAGTGGCTGACATCATAGAGGCGCCCCTTGGGGCAGTCAGCATAGGTCGCTCGTTTCAATGTGGGACGTTTGGTATGCACAAGGCAGCAAGTCCAATAGTTAGACATGGCTAAGCTAGCATTTTGCCATTATTGCTGCATTATTTTGTTTTGTGGTTGTACTGTCTCTGTTCTTCGGTGGCAATCTATTGCTACATAAAATTTTCGTTGTTTATCACCACGGCTATTTTGCAGCTGCTACTATTTCCTATCACAGTGATTGTTGCTTTCAGCAGCATTCTGTGGTGTCCTCGATTCTGGATCGTTGTTGCAATCATTGGCCAAAAGGTGGGCGGCCACCACCAAATCGTTCCTCAGCCATCCAAACATGCAGTCCATGGAAAAGACCATCAAACAAGGTGCACATTTGGTGTCTCTGACATTGTCAAATAGCACCCACCTTGCCCAGTGGTGCCCAGCCGGCCAACATTGCGTATTTGGAGATTGGAGGACTTTTTTGTACCAGGTGCACACCGGGTACCGGGTATATGCGATTATCTAGATAATAGACAGTACCTGGGTTATCTGGGTGCTACTAGCTACCCAGTTGTCAGAAGCCCCAGGTACTTGGTTACGGTTTGTAAGACTAGGTATCATCCATAGTATACAAAACATCTATGTTAAGCATTGGCTTTTCCAAAGATACAATTATTGCATGCCTTGTAAATGGTTGTAAGTTAATCATTTGACACATTAGTTTTTGTTACTACAAGAAGCCTTATAAGTTAATGGTATGCACAAATGTTGTGCCAACATAGCGAATTTTTAAGGTAAAACTTGCAGCGATGGATGCATTACTTGCTAGGAAAGTATGGCAATGTCAAAGCATGACATTGGGCAATATGCTACAAAGCACTATTGGCATGCCATGTCTCGTCCCAGCATGCTCCTCAACGACCCTCACAACAATGCTTTTGAATGGAGCCCCAGTCTCAATTCAAAAAGGTTCTAGGAAAGTGGAATGCACAGGAGAAGCACAAGGAAGAAGCACAAGAGCCATGGAGGTGCCGTGGGGGAGCCAGCTTGGTTTTCACGCAGTAAAACCTGATTGTATTGCGTTTTATGTGCAAAAATAGTTCTCATGCTTTTACACATAAAAATGCGTAAATTTACATGAATACAACGTAGAGACAGCCCCTTGTACATAAATACAGTACATTGAGACTTGGGGAGTCGAAGGAATGGCAGGAGACGCACTGGAGTAGGTATAAAATAAACTTTTGTTCCATGCCATCATTGCCCATGCCAAGAGCGAGGTGTACATTGTGTTGCAGGTGCTGCAAATGGCAGAGGACTGATCATTGTACGCGATTTGCGTTGTGTAACCTGGGTGTTCCAACGAGCTGCAAAAAGTAAACATAACCACAAAAATAGTCCCTTTGGCAAATTTGCGTTTTTACATGTAAAACGTAAAATTAACAACGTAAACATAACTTAAACGCAAAATTCATGCCTGGTCAGGAGGCGCCGAGAGGCGAATGAGCTGAGAACAGAACCTTGATAACCCGCCAAAATGGGGCTCATTGCTGTGGTTGAGGCCCAATTTCCATGGGGGAAAGGGGGGCTGGCGTGAGATGAAGGCAAGGAGGCCCGTGGGAGGCGCAAGGAGCTTCTCTGAATAGGTGCAAGGAATGGGGCAATTTTGTGATTGGCATTGGCCCATTGCAGCCGCTGGTTTTAACCACCTACAATTACTATTCGAGGTCCCCTAGGCTGGCCATGATTGGCATTTGCAATGGGCCAAAGCCATAGTGGAAGGTGTGGTATACCCTTCTTCCTTGATGTGCGTCGATTGCGACCACTGCCAACACTCCTTGGGAAACAATGGCCCCCGTCCCCCAATACACTGCAGCCAATGGCCCCCTTCCCCCAAACACAGCGACTGACAGCTTCCGGCCAACTAGGAGCACCGAAAAGTGCCAAAGGCTCAGCCCAGGTGGCATAATATTACAACAATTCAAACCTATTCCTTCAAAAATGACAAATTGGGTAGTGATATGATATGCATTTAGTGGCATAGTGTGGGAAAACAAATCAAAAAATATTCCTAATGATGGCTGGCATATTTGTAAACTCAACGCCGACCTCTGCTGTGTAAGTGGTTTATGCTAAATATCAGTCGACTTCCCGCTCAAAGGATGTGGAGAGCCTCCATTGCAAACTGACCAATAGCAGGGGGGAAGCTTGATGCGACCATTGCAATATGGAACAGACATGAAGGGTTGGCAAATCAAGTGTCCATGGTGCATGTGAATTATGTGTGCAGTGTTCATGTCACGTCCTTGAACATATGTTAGCTGTCTGGCTTCATTATTTTTCATCATTTCCAAACCAATAAAGTTGATATCGTTGTAACTTATGGTGGTTCTAATGTTTTGCATGTGGAAATTCCTTGCTCCTATTGTAGTCGTTCATTACATATGACTTGTGATGCTTGCAAACTTGTTTTATGTAGAACGAGGACACACTACTTCACGTCGCGGCGCATCATTCCAACAAGGAATTTGTCGAGTTCCTCATACGACAAGGCGCAGACGTAGACTGTACCAAGTCGGTGAGAAGGATATCCATGTGCATTGGAAAAGACGACATAGCGTGGTTGTTGACAGCCTCCGAGCCATGGTAGACGGTGGGGGGCACCCTCAACGGCCACCGCTGGAGATTTTATGGGGCTGTTTGTGAAGATTGAGGGCCAAAGGAAGGCTTGAGGACAAGTCATGAGTTTCTTGCCACTTTTCAGCAGCGTTTTGGGTATCTCCCAAGTCCATGTTGATTTTACAGCAATTGTATAATCTCTTAGTGTCACAGATCTGGTCTCCCTCCCTTACTGTAACATTGACACTAAGAGTACCAATTTTGACAGAGTGTCTTCCCTGATAACAACCATATTATTTTGCCTGCAGCATAGTGTAGCTGCATGCATGTAGTTGCCACGTAATGTTTGGGTGTGTTTGCAATGCTATTGTCTGTGATACTGAGAGTGTCGAGATGCCATTTTAGCATGTTAGCACTTCTGAAGCGTTCTAGCCAGCATGTGCCATCCCCCCACTTTAGCAATGTTCATGCGTATTTGGAGCTGCAAACTTAACAATCCGCTTATTTTTGATATTTCCAATGCTGTTGCGGTGAAATACTTGGCTTCATTCTATTTTTCGAGGATTGTCCAATACCTGTTGTTTCTGGACACGAAGATCAACAAGGGGTCATGAAGGGTACTAGGGACCTAGCAATCTAAAGCCCTTAACCACAAAACTTTGAAAACAACAAATAAACAATCTAAACAACTTAGAATTCTAAATATCCCAAGCACTCTGAACACCCTGAGCTCAAAGTGATCTTCATGAACTTCTTGGCTTCATGGCTTTGTGACGTCATGAGTTCTGAAGTCATTATTTCATGACTTCTGAAGTCACCATTTCATGACTTTGCGACTTCATGTTTTCATAACTTCATGATTTCATGATTTTAAGGCCTTCGTGACCTCCACGACCCGTTCATGACGTTTATGACTTCATGTTCGGAATTGAAGGGTATCGGACATTTGTTATTTTAATTGATTGCCTGTGATTTGTGATGTTTGCAAATGCACTTTGTTTAGGATGGAACCACACCACTTCACGTTGCATCATATGGTGGCAACAAAGAGGTTGTTGAGTATCTCCTACAGAATGGAGCGGTCATCAACTGTACTACAAAGGTGAGATGGACTCGGTGTAAGCAGCAAAGACACCCTTGTGTGGTTCTCACAGCCCAATTCTCAATGGGAAAATTTGTGCCATGCTGCGTATATATGTTGTTTATTGACTTGTTATTTATTTTATTGGCTGCTGTTAGCCATTCATTCTTGGGATGCTCATGTACAGATATACAGATTGCCAGTGACGGCTTGCTATTGGCGACGTTAGTGTTCCCTCATAGTATTTTGGTGATAATGCTGTCTTCCTGCAAGCATGCCCATTCCCGAATTCAGCAGCTTAAATTCGAACTTGACGCTTCTCACTGATTGTTGTTCTTCCAGTAGTTTGAATACCTTTTTTCTATTGTACTGCTTCCTTCCCATGTTAAATGTTGGCTGTGAATTTGGTGCATTACTTCTCTATAATACACATCTCAGTTCTCAGTGGAACATCATCCAAGTTTATGGCTTTAAAAAAATAGGCAGCTTACTAAGTATTGGAGATTTCGCAGAAATTTGTAGCAATGTTCCTCTGCAATGGTTGTTTTTGCTGTTTTATGTCTGCATGGCAGCAAAAGTAAGCCACCCATGCAGACGATCCATGCCGCCCATAGTGCGGTCCTTATGAAGAAGCATGGCAACAAAACAACTGTTCAAAAGGCTTTGATTGCGGGCCTCGCCGTGGCTTGTGGCAGCAAGTCTCGGTCGTTCTGATGGATCTGAACTATGTTTTGGGGCCAGATTTATGGGTCAAGAATTGTTGACCTCCACTGACGCCATCAGGGCAATTGCAAAACGCTTCCACGTCCCTCAATGAGATGCAAGAGATCGTCGTAGCCATCACCCCGATCCAACACGGATGATTAAGTAATTTGCCATTGGGATAGGAATTGCACAATCGACGTTGTTGCAGGGCATTTGAAACGATTGGTCGTGAGAACAGTAGCTGGATAGACGAGGGGAGACATTGTTTGGTGTCAAATGGACACAAGGAATAGACCGCCACACCCAGCTCCATGCCCCTTCCTCTTAACGTGAATCATTATTTGGTAACAAGATGAATCAGCAATATTGTCTTAAGCATTGGAATACAAGTTCTAGATGCTTGTAGGGTAAGAACGGCCAGAGTTGTAGCGGTTGTAGTTGGTTGAAAAATGTTATGCTGAAATCCATGATAGTTGATGGGGGAGCTGCAACTGTTGTAAGTTCATCTATTCTGAGGACTTCCTCGAGAATTGAAGCTTGAAGGAAGTTTTGGAACAAGCCATAAGCTTGTTGTCATTGATCAACGGTGTTTTTGTGCATCTTGCCACCTTAATCTCGTTACAATGCAATTCATAATCTTTCAGCTTCCACAGTCTGGGAACTCCCCCTTCTGGGCGTCCGTTTGATGCTAAGTGTACCAAAATCAAAACAGTGTCTTCACTACAGTCCTGTCTCTTGAAGTAACAAAGACTTGCCAGGCTGCGATCGATCGTGGACCACATGCAAGACTTTGCCACTGGTGGTGGTTGTTGTAGACCTGTGCACAAGAATGGCCGAGTGGACCAGTTTGGGTATAACAAAACCGTGGTCGAGGGGATTAAATAAGGATTGATGAGCTCCAGTGGTGTGGGGTGAAACTAGTCTGACCTGCCATGATCCTGCATTCAAATCGTGTTGGTAGCAGTGCATTAGCCTGCGAGGTTTCCGTCCAATAATTGTTTGTGGATTGCAAGGTAAGCTGCACACAAAAGAAAATTGATTCAATTGACAACGACAGGCGAGGTTGGTCCATGTCCGCGAAGCAATGGGCGTTGATGGTGGCGTCTGTTCGTGTCCTCAAACTTCTGGCGTGTGTGCACATTTGAGCTTGACCTTGTGGAGACGAGGCAGCCGCTGGCCACGCGCCTTGGGCTCTTGCCACCAGGGCGTACGCTTTTTGGGCGCAATCCTGGGTCCTTGCGACTGTGATGGCAACCATCATTAATCACCCACATCCACAACTCGCGCCTGTGAGGGCTGAAAGCGTCGGGACTGGGAGGAAGCAATCAGCCTTCCACTCCTGTCACACAAAAGTGGTAACGACACTTGCACCAGCGCCTAGGTCCCACTAATTTGGCCTTTGCATTGCAAAGTTTTGCCCATAACAGGCGCCAATTGTGGCCACCCGTGGGCGCCACTATTAGGCCTCTACGGGTGGCCACATTCAGTATCGTTGAGCAGTGAAAATTGGTGGGAGTGTGAGGCAACGATCGGCCTCCTACTCGTGTCGCCTTGTGGTGAGGCGTTTGGAACTTGGTAGTCGCACGTTGGGTGCCGCACAGCCACCAACTGACACCTAGCAGTCACGCCTCACAGGAGGCGATAGCTGCTATCCGTAGGTGCCAATGAAGGCATCTGAAGATGGCCACAATCGGTGTCTACAACGGGCGCGACAATGATGGGAGTGGAAGGCGACCATCGGCCTCCCACATCCACAGCTTTGCGACCCTAGTGTGTGGTCTTTCTACTTACCCAAGCTGTCTGTTGCGTTCACTTGCGGCTCTTGGGCCTGCAACCGTGCATCAGGGAGCCCTGGCCACTTGCCATACTGGGTTGCCTTGCTGAATCAGGGCAGATGTTATGCATTTTTAGCATCACTCCAATACAGCAGAATTGTACATACCGGGCAGCTGACATGTGCCCGGTCACCCAAACATGCCGTGCACATTGTGCATGGAAGGTCGTCGGTGAGGTAATGGACAGGGCCAACGTCATTCATTTGTGTCTGAGAACTAGCTGATTCGTGGGACCCAGTTTAGGCGTGCCAGCATCTGCACCAGCGAATCTCAGTGTATCTATTCAAGCACATCTACCCGCAATGCTGCAGATTGTTTTTGGGCCAATCTGCAAGCTTGTGGAAGGAGGCAACTCCATCCATCTGTATTCGTAAATCAGTTGGCGTCTGTGTGCTGATTTGGGAAGGAACGCCCGTCCACAGACGGGTAGACGGAGGCGGAGACCCTGTCTTCAGTGAATGCGATAATGACCCCCCTAATGGCATCTTTCCAGGACGGGCGCGAACCACTTCATGCCGCAGCATTTGGTGGGAAAGTACAGGTTGTTGAATTCCTCCTGGAGAGTGGCGCTGCCTTGGATTGTACTACGGAGGTGAGGTGAATATCAATGATGGCCAGGATGGACACCGTTGTGTAGCTCTCTCTATCCCAGTTCTCGAATACACAGCAATGCGGTGCTATGTGTAATCGTGTGCGCATTTCAGGGCACACGCAGAGCGGATACTTCTGCATCAGGGTGGGTTTGCCTCAGCTATCCTATGTTGTGTACTGCTATTGAATTTGCCCTCTTCAACTGTGAGCTGAGTGTCAACGACCGCTTGATACGGAGGTGTCAAATGTCAAGCTGTCTCACTTTGCCCTCATGCTGCAAGCATGTCCCCAAATTCAGCAATTCTTATTTCATGCTTGGAAGAGCGCAGTTGATATTATGTTTACTTGAGATGTTCTAGTATTTCGTGTGGAATGCCTTCCTCTACTCCAGACTCTTTGCAGCGTATACTTTGTGACGATTGCTAATGCATAATTTTCCAGGATGGCCGAACGCCGCTTCACATCGCATCATTATGCGGGCAAACGGAGGTTGTCAAATTCCTCCTGCAGAGTGGCGCAGTTGTGAATTGCACTACAAAGGTGAACATTTCCTAATCGCGATTGATCGTGCCCCAATATTTGGCAACCACATTGACTTAAACTTGACTTTTCAGGGTGTGCACATTGTGCCAAAGACCAATTGATAATGAGAATATCATTTTATCTTGAAATGTTTCCCGCTCATGCTGCTTCCCTTCAGGCATGTCTATTTCCAAAGTTCAGGAGTTCTGAGTTCATATTCACAGGAGTGAAATCGATTACCTTCTTGCTGCGGTCCTCCAAATTTTGTCGGTAATTACCTTACTTGTTTTTTGGTGAATCGATTGCATGTGCTTTTAAGCTTGTATACAGGCAGACATAGTAAACGCAAGCAATCAGCTCATACATTTTTGTATCGGTTCTAGGCCGGGGTCACACCGCTTTACGTTGCATCGCGTGGCGGCGAAAAGGAAATTGTTGATGTACTCTTGCAGAATGGCGCGGACGTCGTTTGCACAACGGAGGTAAGTTGGATATCAGTGTATGCGAACAAAGACGACTTAGAGTGGCTCTCTTGAGCCCAATTATCATTTGCATGCCGCTATGCGATGTGCAGCCAGTGTGCATTGTAAGGAAAGCATGAGGTGCATATTTGCGCCTGTTGATCAATTGGTGCCAATGTTTAGCACTCACCTAGTCGTGCGTGCTTCTCCAATATTTGGCTTCTTCGGTGTGGTGCATTGTAAACCAACATTTGGTGTTGCGAGCGTCAATGTGCTTCACTGTGTTGTTGGGGTCTTGTGGCTTTCTGTCATGCGTTTGTATTCTCCAAATTCCTTCACTTTGATGCTACCTGTGAATTTGATATTTTTCTTGCTGGCGGTGTTCCAATGTTGAGAAACGCCTTGCATCATTTCTGTTTTTTTGACTGCGTGCGAGATTTGTGACGTTTGTAAATGCAAGTTCTACAGGACGGGGCAACACCACTTCACATTGCATCAAGCAATGGAAACAAGGAGATTGTTGAGATTCTCCTGCAGAATGGCGCGGTCGTGGATTGGGCTACAAAGGTGATATGGATATCATTGAACACGAGCGCGTACAGTACAGTGTAGTTCCCTATATACCAGTTTTTTCCCCCATATCCCAATTTCCAGTTCAGGCTTGTTATTCACGTTTTTAGGTGTATAAATGCGTGAATAGAGAAACGACCACAGTTATGGCCATATTATAGTCATGCATTTACAGCTGGCCGACACGTCAAAGATACATGATTATCTGTGATAGAACGAAACTTCGGTATCTCACTCCAGTGCATCTCGCTGTCACTTCCCGGACTCCCTGAGTCCGTATGTACTGTCTTATGTACACAGGGCTCATTTTTCGCATTTTTACGCCTATTTGCGCGGAAAAATGTAAAACAATTCTAATGCGTAAATCTGGGTGAATGCGAGATTAGTTAGATGGCTGTGCTGTGCGCAATCATGTGCGCATTTTGAGGGGCACACGAGGATATTTCCAGCTTGATTGAAAGTTTTCGTAGCAGGACATATACATGTTGCACCATAACCAATTGATTGAGTTGCAAATGCAGATGCATTGGCCTCCCTCCCATTTTAAAAAATTGATTGAGTGAGACTAGTGAGGCCTAAAAGTGTATGTGCTACAGAACCACATCACACCGCTTGCCTGTGCATCGTATAGCGGCAACAAGGAGGTTGTTGAGCTCCTCTTGCAGAATGGCGCGCTTTTGGATTCCAATGCGGAGGTGAGATGAATAACAACGCTCTCCAGCGAGGACAGCATAGCGTGACAGTATTGCCACAGTGGTTCTCTACAGCCCAATTCTGAATTGCGTGGTACCATGCCAAGCACAGTCATGTGCGACTTGGAAGGAAACGTGAGGTAGAATTGTCCACCTCGTAAGCAAGAATTAGTCGTCTGTTACCACATGTAAATTTTGTTTGCTGCCATAAACATTTCTCTTCACGGGCATGCAAAATATCCCAGTGATCGCTGGATGTTGAGAGTGTCAATGTGCATCGTTGCAGTTGTCGCCCGTGTTGTCTTTCCACATGCATGTTTTCATCCATCCTCCGTGCTTTTCGTTCTGTTAATGCAGCATAAAAAATGTTGGCGTTGTGTTCAGGTGGAGTTCTTTTTGTCTCGTCTTGCAGTTTTGCAGCCTCTGCTTCCCGTTGTTGTAGCTGATTATTTGCTGGACAATCCCCATAGCTGCGAAATGTCTCTCTGTAGAATGGGTGCAAGCGCCCTCACTTTGCATAAGAATATGGCAATAGGGAGGAAGTTGAGTTCTTCCTTCCAAATGGTGCGGTTGTGGATTGTGCCGAAACGTCGAGATGAAAACGAAGTCCATGTGGCTGCGGCTGTTGGGCTGCGGGGCTACAGCCCTACACATTAGCTAATGTGTAGGGCTGTTCGCAAATGTTAAATGAACTGTACTGCACCAGGCGCAGTCGTATGTACATGGCTGGGGCCGTGTCATATTGGCACTCTCAAATCTAAGATGTTCGTGTGTTGGCTTTGCTTACATCAATCTTCTCCCACCATTAGTACTGGAATTTGGCACCAACATGTTTGAGGAAGCAGAGGTTCAGCTTGAAGTATCATGGCATTAGGTCGTTGCCATGCAGATGTTTCAAATATTCAAAATCTACGAAAACTGCATGTAAAAGCACGAAAACTGTCACCATTTTGCACCAATCCCAGCGGATGTGATGACTGCAATATCTTGTTTCTTATGACCATTCCAGGGATTCCATCGTAGTGCATTGATTTTAATTTCAATTTGTTCGACAATTTCCAAATATGGAATGTTGTACTATGGTTGCTCCCACAGGACGGCTCCTCACCATTGACAGCAGCAGCAACCTCAGGCGAGCAGAGTTTTGCTGACATACTGGAACCAAATGGGCCGACTGAAGAACGCAGGGACGAGGTACGTATAATTGCATTGCTCTTTAGACGTGCATATAAATCATCTGTACCATACTAATGTTGTTGTGTTGGGTACATTGTTCCTGCAGAGAAACAAGGTATCTAGTGCAGAACATTAGGGTGGCAAAACTGCCATTGTGCGTCATGCCATTGTGACATGCCACTGTGCGTCATGCCCCTTAATATGCCCTATTTGCACTTGCGCTGCCATGAAATGATACGGTGTTCTGACTCACCACAACTGTGGCTAATTGCAGTCTGCGAAATCTGGCGATATGTTGATAAACAGTTTGATTTCATAAATTTTCAGCATGTCGTTCTTGAAGCAGATCTATATACTGTTTTATACATTTGCTGATTCACTAGTTGCAGGCTTGTCTGAGTGGATAGATTTCATTTCATTGCTATGTGTAAGTGATTTTTCCGGTATTATTGGTAACCATCCATGAGCATGGAATCAAAATCAAGGAAACCAACATATATTGTACGTCAACCCAAGAATGCGTGTAAAATGGCGTCTAGTTGCTAAGCGTATTATACACACGAAGCAACTTGAATGCAAACAGGGTGCCATACGAGCACACAAAAAGAATTGTTTTGAAACTTTTTTGCCTTAGTCCAACCCCCTTCTGGTGATGTCTTTGTCATGCTATAAGACACTGGTTCATTCAGTTTGCCTCTCGGGTGACAGCGCAATCTTATCTTCATATGTGCACGGCCCTGAGTGGGGAAGTAGCAGCTTGAAACTTCCTATTGGAATCCCCATGTGGTGCCTAGGGGCAGTAGCATGGTGTTTGGAACCCAAACGGTGTGGCAATCTCTTATAAGAGCACTACAGCATTTGCCGTGCAAAGGTCGCCTTGCTGAATGGCTTGGGCGGGGCAGCTGGGTGGAACATCGAATTTTACAGAATTTCTGTATGTGGAATATATGGAATATTTCCAAATATATACTGCCTCTGTCCAAGATTGATTGTCCTCTATTTGAAAGACAAATTTTATTACAATAACAACTTCAAAATCACAAATGGAGTACAAATCAGAAAGATTGGGTCCCTAAACCCTGAACTACCAGTTTTTAGGGAAAAAACTTTGCCCCGACCCCTCTAAACCGCCCCCAAACTACCCCTCGCTTTGTCCAAAACATGTACGTTCATATTCTAGGTCCACAGGAGATCCAAGCGGATCTGCGCCACTTCTGTCCTAGCGTGAGGCACAGGGAAGTCGTTGCTTCCATCATGGCGAAGCGTGGTGTCAAGCACATGGAAGAAGGTTTGCCACACGCATTCAAGCATGCTAGGATCATGATCGCAGAAGGTAGTTGTCATGGCGTTAACCACGTCCTGCAGATTTCCACCTTCCTTTATCTCCGATGCAGAGTCTTACAAGGAGTAGAAAACACCTAGGTCCAGAATACTAAATTCCGGACTTTGTGCTGACTGCCTCTCCAAGGTTGTGTTGTAACCTTCCTTGGAATATTCCGCTTTGATGAAAGCTTAAATCGATGATTTTGTGTGTGGCTTGGCCACATCGATCTGGATAGCAATATGCTTTTTCAAGTGCTTGTAAGCATATCTATTGATGGGGAAGACTTTTTCCACCATCATATCCCTTAAGACGTTGCCATCAACTGAAACCAACTTCAATTGTGTCTCCCCGGCAGCCTGATTCCTACTGGATCGATCCACAATGTCCTCCCTAACAAAGGACTAAATACCAACGGGTCCATGAAAGTGTGTCCCATTTGGCTGCTTGTGGGGCCAACCTACAACAGCTAAGAACATCATTTTCTTTATAAAAACTTTTCTGTATGCTTTGGGAGCACTAGAACGTCCATCTTCTAGTAGAACCCAAATTTCTGGGCATCTTTTATCACATAGAACCACTTTTCATTGATTTGGATCATGTTCGCAAAATCGAAAAATTCCCACTTCCAACCAACTTTTCGCATGTGGCTCATGATCCAATGCAGCCTAGTGAGTCTTTGCTCGTGTGTGAGACATGGCTTGATCCAACTTCTCATGACCATTCTTCTCAAGTACACAAAATGGTCGATTTCTGCAAATTTGTCTTGGCAAACATTTCATGATCGTTCGCCACTTGGTTGGGGAGATGGCTAGCACTTTCGATTCCACCTCGTTGACAACATTTGGGCGCCTCCCGCAGTTGCCCTAACAATAGTGATGGAGGTTGAAAACTCCTAGCTCATAAATCTGAACCCGGAAGCTAGCTCCGATCCACTGGATCGTCCTTGAATTGCAGCCACAAATCGCGGCAAGGTCAGCAGTCAAGCATACGTGAACACATTTCTATTGCCTTGCCTCTTCATCAAGACTACCTTGGCCTTCAACTTGAACAGTGTTGAAAGCTCTATATAGGTGGGCTTGTTTCGCTGCTGCAAAAGTGTGCTCCTCACCATTGCGAAAAAGTGCCATTTTGGTAAATTCGTTGAAAAATGGTTGTTCTTTGGCCTGAGGTCCCCTACTATAAAGTACTGCCAAGTCTTCAATACTTAACGGATTGACTTGAAATTTTGACTGTGTACTCCAGAAACATATACCTATTTGTCAAAGAGTTTTTTTGCAAAATTGATTTTCGTGATAGAGAAATAGAATGCCAAATTTATAGAGGATATTTAATTTTGGATGGAGTAAGTATTGGGATCGTCTTGGGGGGTGCCATGGACGATTGACGGGATCTTGCGAGGCAAACGCCAAAGCGATCCGTTGGAGAATTGTTGCATCTTTTGGCCATGAAGATCACGTTGCTTGGGGTACAACCACGGCCATTAGGTGGGGGTGGAGGTGGGGGTGGGGTGGGGTGGGATGGGGTGGGGGGTTTGCGATGGGGTGGGGGGGGGATATGGACGTTAGTGTTTGAAATTTGGAGATTTACCAGCTTCTGGCTTACCAGGCTCCTAAAATCACCCGTCCATGTACTCCTCATGACAAATACTTACAATCGTACCGAAAATCAACGTATTGTACCCGACATCCATATACTCACAGCTTGCCCTTTGGTTTGCTAGTACTTAATGCCACTCAACGAGTGACTTACCCCATGAGTCAGTCTCCTAATCTTGTACTTCACTCCCTTCACTCCCTCTCCATCCCACAACTAAACCGAAGACCACTCTTTAGTGTGGGAGGGCTGGATGCAAAACAAGATAAGCAAGGGGACCAAGATGGAGCCCAAATAGCCATCCCCGCTCAGCCCCGCCAAAGCCCGCCAAGCCCTAGGGTGCCAAGGGTGGCAGCACCTTGTATTTTTGTACTTTGACTGACCCACAGTACTAGGGTGGCCAGAAATCCCAAGGGGTGGGGGCTGAGTGATCCCCAAGTTCAAATTGTGCCTTTTGAATCATTGGCGCAGCCCACCCATTGTCTCCCTTGGTGGAAACCCATTAACAAGATAGTTAATTTCATTTCTGCCTCACCGTCTTCTAAACCCATCCGGTAATGTACTCTCCATGGTGAACACTGACAATCGTACCACAAACCAACGTATTGTATCCGAGGTCCCTATACTCACATTTTGCTCATTCACTCTGCAAGGGGCTTTGGTGCCCTTTTGGGGCAAAAGATATTTTCGAATTGCTCATGCAAGTCACAGGTGGTGATAGTCATCTACCCAAACAAGCAAAAATTTAAAGTCCCACTCCATGAATATATGGAAAATATGGATGTATGACTAGAAGGTCTCTGACTTCCACCCGCCCTAGTCCTTGATGTGGCGCTCTGCGACCTCCAAAGCAAAGCATTGGAAGTGCCTCTGCCTCATTGGCTATGGTGCTTAAATGGTTCCTATATAATGCCCGGCTCCCACACCAATAATGATGAGAACTAGGTCGCCACTGTCCTGACACTATTGAACTGGGCGCAAAGGGCATCCCTAGCTGATGCAAATTGGTCCATTATACAACCCCCAAAGTTGTGGGCGACCTCCTGGAATATGCACAGATCCAGACGGTAGTCCTTCAAAGTCTGTATGCAGAAAAGCCTACTTAGTAGTACATTGTCGGTTGAACGAATATACTCCAGCTCTAACAACACTTTCCAGGTCGTGCATAACGCCTGAAGCTAGCAAAGGGGCCTCAAGAAACTAGTAGCTTTGGTTGTCAGCGAAGTGAGGCAATGTAAGATGACTTGGTTATCCACCAACATACAAATCTGCTGGGAAGCCATCCTGGGGCATCAGTGAGGAGAGAAATTGAGCAGAGACAAATGAATGGCCTACATTTTGTGAGCATTAATGTGAATAAGCTCATGACCAAAGAACATACAAGACAAAAAAAAGGTTCTACTTACCCAATCGGTTAGTATATAGCGCCCAAATCATGAGACCTGTATCAGTGGTGAATCTGCCGATCAAAGGCAAAATGGCAAGGTGCAACGATTGACCTGCTAACTGTTGAATATGCATCCATGTGATCAAATTCAAACAGGCATGGGGGGCCAACCGAAGCTGATCACGCCTAGATCTTTTCCCCTACAAAAGGGCATAAAGGCTCATCAAGAGAAAACTTGCTAAAGGAAATGCTAAATACAGTGAGATTGCCGAAATACAGAATTGAGCCAATTGTCATGCCACCACGACCCCCGCTTCCCAATCTGGTGGGCCCGAGCTGTGATGGTTGTCGACTTTTAGGTGGCATCAAAGATTGGCACTGAGTGGTGTCGATAACCACCCATCATTGTATTTCCTTTACACTGGATCTCACTGACATTTACTATTTTTGAATTCGATACTGAGAGTCTAAAAAATCCGTTGTACAGAAATCGACCATTCGGTCAAACGACTCGCATCCGACATGGAAGCAATGAAATCGTTTGAATAAACCAAGATCAATGTGGAGACTTCCCATGAGTACTTTATGCAGTACTTCAAGATTGAATTGTCCTGTCCTAAATGACCAAATTGAAACGAATTCCAGCCTTGACAAATGTGCTTGGGGTTCTTAAGAAATGGACAACTACAAGCATCACATAGAGGTGGCCAATCAAGGGTGCCATCCGGTCCGTTAAATCCGGTTCGTTAATTTTTATCAGCTGTCCGTTAAATTTCGTTAAAGAAAAAGGGAGAAAAATTCAAAAAAAAGGAAAAAAATCCAAAAAAATCGAAAAAAACCCAAAAAATCACAACAACTGCGGCTAGTTGAAAATCTAGTATGCATATGTTGAAATAAAATACAAACATACTCTTTAATAGCGAATTCCATAAACTATAAGTATGAAAAAAACCAAAAATCCCCAAAAAATCCAAAAATCCGCTAATTTTTGGTTTATTTTTGTCTTTTTTCGTTATTTTCCGTTAATTAACGGAAAATTTACTGAAATTAACCTCTGTCCGCTATTAACGGATCCGGGTGGCCACCTCTAGCATCACATGGGTGAAATAAAATGGTGCTGGCATGGTTTTTGGCTCGATGTGCGGGCGATGTGCCCACTGCGGCGCCCAATACGGCCAGAATGCCTTCCTCCGCCGGATGACCGCTGGGCGGTCCGAGGCGCTCGCTCCTTCGGGGTGCGCAGTGTGGGCCCAAGCCTGCGATCGGCTGGGCGCGGGGCGGCAGTGCGCGCAATGGGTGCGCGACGCCGGTGCGGCCTGCGGGTGCAGCCGCGCGGAGGCGAGTAGCCTGCAAGAGTTACAACTGGTCGGGCATTGGGGCCACCCTTTGGCGTACCCCGCATCACGTGATAATGCGGACAACGTCAGTGTATCAATACTATCTCATCCCCCAATACGGTGCAGAGGGGTACCTTAAGTACTATAACTTCTAATAGCTATATCTCCATTACCGCTAACCCGAATGGTCTGATTCAAGAACCTATGGATTTCTAGTAAGCTCAACTAAAGGATGAGATTGTTCATTAATGTTCATTGTACTTTCCAGATACCCATAACCAAAGAAACACACTCCCCCTGTGCTTTACACCACAGTACTCCCCCCTAGGGGTAGTTTTGCCCTCAAAACGTGAGGCTAGCCAATGGCTTTAATTATCCTCTATTGGTCTGTCCCTCTTGATCATTTTCTTGAGCTCCTCCTGGTAGGTAAAGTTTTCTTCAGGAGTCCAAGTGGCATCATCCAACGAGTAGTCCTTCCAGAAGACCAAGTACTCCTTCTGCCGCTTGGTGCTGGGACCGGTCCACCGCCAACGCAGTAATCTCTCAACGTCGTATGGCTCATCATCCTTGGGCTCAATCTCCTCCACCTGACCAGATGTAGTGGGTTGTGTCCATGAACTGGTCCTGAAAGGATGCAACAAACTGACGTGGAACACATTGTGTATTTTCCACGTGTTTGGAAGATCAAGTTCGTAGGCCACTTGTCCCACCGGACAGACAATGAAGAATGGGCCAACAAACCTCTTCTTTACCTTCCAGATCAGTGCATTCTTCAAGTTGATATGCTCTGTTGAGAGCAGCACCTGATCCCCACTACTGAACCCCTGTTCCATTATCTTCTGGTCAGCTTGTGCCTTCATGCGATCTTGAGCCCGGTTCAGAAATTTGACTGCCATTGAGAAATTCCTCTTCATCCGCTCTACGAACTGGTTGACTCCCTCAATGAGAGTAGAGTCACTGTCGCGGATAAGGTCTGCCGGAGTATACGGATGGAAGCCGTAGTTCAAGTAAAATAGCGTGTACCCGGTCGCCTGCGTTGGACTGTTGTTGATCACAAACTCAACGGTGGACAACAGCCGCTCCCAGCTCGATCCATTCTGCCCGGCGTGTAGAGTGTAGCGTAAAACCATCTCCATCACCCTGTTCATCACCTCTGTTTGACCGTCTGTTTGTGGGTGATAGGCACTGGACATCCTCAATGTACTCCCCAGAATGTTCCACAGCTCGCGCCAAAACTTGGACACAAAGTATGGGTCTTTATCACTCACAATGGAACGAGGGATTCCATGCAGCTTTCCCACAGTAGTCCAGAAGAGTCGGGTTGTGTCAGCAGCTGTGATAGTCTGCTTGACAGGCGCCAGATGCACCATCTTCAAGGCCCGATCTACCACTGTGAGTATCCCATCATTCCAGCTTTTGACTTTGGTAGACCCATGATGAAATCCAAGCTGACGTCGGCCCACTTCTGTTCTGGGAGTTTTCATGGCTGCAAAAGTCTAGCGGGGACATGGTGGATGGCCTTCTCCTGCTGGCAAACTAGGCACCCCATCACAAAGTCCCAAATATCCAGGGTGTGCTCAGGCCAGTAGAAAGTCTTCTGAATATTCTTTAACGTTTTGTGGTAGCCCAGATGTCTTGAATAAGGGACCTCGTGTAGTTCCCTCATTATCTGCTTCTTGATATCTGGGACATCTGGCACCACCAGCCGCCACTGTGTCTTCCGAGTTTGATCGCTGTCTCTCACTTCCAGCAATCCTCCTGTAATCCGGAAAGATCAATCTCCAATCGTCAACGCATTGTCCTGGGCAGATTCCAGTTGGGAAATGATATCTGCTCAATGTGTATCCTCTTGAATGCCCTTTTTGATCCCCTCTCTCATGATTCTTGCCAATGAAATGCGGGACCTAGCGACAAAAAGTGAAGGTCCCAACTCATCCTCTTGACCCGCGGCTTGGCTCACCTCCGGTCTGCTCTTTGCAAAAACTTGATCCAATTTATGTTGGATCCCATCGTCAGACTTGTCCTCTCCAAGTAGCAACCTTTTGACCACCGACTCCTCTTCCTCTTGGACGTGGACCATCTTTTGCACGTCCCTTAGACTTCTGCGTGAGAGGAAGTCTGCAGGGTTTTTCTTCTCTGATATATGGACTAGGTCATAGTCGTACCCCTGAAAAACCTGAACCCATTTCCAAATCCGCCTGTTCACTAAAAGCTGGTTGGCCAGGTTCTTTAAAGAGTCATGGTCGGTCTGGACAGTGAACTGACGACTGGCAAGGTAGTGCCGCCACTTCCCCACGGACCACACGATCCCCAACAGCTCCCGCTCATATGCACTGTATCTTGTTTCAGCAGGATTTAGCTTCCTGCTCTCATAGTAGATTGGCTGTAATCCGGAGCCAAAATCCTGTTGCAAGATTGCACCAACCGACACCTCTGATGCATCTGTGGTGACGGTGAATTCCTTCTCAAAGTCAGGTAGCTGGAGAACCGGGGCGGTGACCATGGCCTTCTTAAGCCCGTTGAATGCTTTTTCCTCTTGGTCACCCCAGACCCAAGGTACATTCTTCTTTGTGAGATCCGTCATTGGGGCTGCGATCTCACTAAACCATCGGATGAATTTTCTGTAAAAACTGCAGAGCCCCAAGAATCACCTCACGTTTGTGACGGTCTCCGGCGTCCGCCAATCCAGAATAGCCTTGACGTTTGACAGCGATGGCTTGATACCGTCCTTCCCAACGTCGAAGCCAAGGTACTCTACTTCGGTTCTGAAGAAGTCACACTTTGGGAGTCACCCAAAAAACTTTTTCGACCGAAGTCTGTCCAGTACTGTCTTTATGTGCTGCAAATGCTCTTCTTTGGTATGACTATAGATCAAAATGTCATTCAGAAAGACAAGCACAAAATCGTCAAGGCCATCTCTGGGTAGATGGTTCATAATACGCTGAAATGTGGCCGGCGCATTGCATAGCCCAAAGGACATGACCGTATACTCAAATGAACCGTATCTCGACACGAAGGCAGTCTTGTGGATATCAGCCTCCTTCACCCTTATCTGGTGATATCCGGAGGCCAAATCGATGTTGGTAAAATACTGCGCTCCGTGGAGATGATCCATGAGTTCATCCACTTTCGGGAGAGAATACCGGTTCTTGGTCGTGGTTTTATTCAAGGCCCGATAATCAATGCAGAGCCGCCATTTGCCATCCTTCTTTGGAACGAATAGCACTGGCGCTCCATATGGGCTCGTGCTGGGCCGAATCCACCCCTGGTCAAGGAGATTGTTAATTTGGCATTTGAGCTCGTCCAACTCAGCCACACTCAGTCTGTATGGGCTTTTGTGAGGTAGTGGTTCTCTTGACGCCATCTCAATCTCATGGTCCACTATTCTCTTGGGTGGTGGGCCATAGTGTTACGAATAGGATGTGGGTGTGGGGTTCCTGCCCTCTTTGAGCCGCGGACCCGCCTCGCCGGGCACCTAGGTCCTTACAGGGCACCTAGGCGGGACCACCCCTCCTACTCCCGTATCCTAATATGGATAAAGGTTACAGTGGGTGAGGAATAGTACGTGCCTTGGGCAGGGCGTCCCCCACACCAAGGGCCATTAGTAGGACGTCTCCCACATCAGGCTGGTGCGCGTAACATTCGTCCCCCTCAGGGAGAGGGGCGTCCTCGTCCCAGTATAAGTGGATACGGGAGCAGAAACATTGTATGTATGTTGGTGGAACTGGCTGTGCGATTTGCCACATGCCCAGTTAACAAAACACAACACACAAAACAGTTTTGGATGAAGAGAAAGAGTGGTTGTTTTACATGACCGTCCCGGCCTTTACAACCCTCATTAAAACTCTTCCTCAGCCAAGTGGCTGGAAATGTTTGACCTCCCGGCCTTTCATCGGCGACCACGATGCCGAGTACCACCAGCAGCCCACGCCGGTACAGATCGGCCCGGTGCGGCACCCCGCCGTCGCCCACGTCCGCGTGCACGCTCAGGCGCACGGGGAAATGGCACGTAGGGGTCGGCGGTCTCCAACCTCTCCCCGTTGAGGATCGCAACGGACATGGCGTTCATGTGTCCAAACTGCGACCTTGCACGGGGGGCAGTATACCCAGTGTTTTTCTGGGCCCAGCGCAAGAGAACCTGTCAAAAGCATAAGCACACATGAGCATGTTTCAGTATGTACATCCCGTACTTCATGCAGTTTGCATTCGCATCACAGGTGTTCTGCCATTTTCAAATGCTTGAACCAATTCCTGTGCATTTGCAACTGACTTTGCTGATTCCCAGCTGTTATGCTCATGTCCATATCCCAGCCATTTGACAAGGTACTCAACATAGTTTTTGCGTCTCCCACGCTTTTTAATCCTTTTGTCAAGGATACGTTCAACTTCATACTCCAGTTCACCTTCGATCTCGATAGGTACTGGGGGTGGCTGTACTCTGCCACTTGCCTTATAAGGCTTAATCTTCGATACATGAAATACTGGATGTATCCTATGCATGCTTTCCGGGAGTTCTAGTCGATATGCGACAGAACCTATCCGGTCGAGGATGGTGAAGGGCCCAATCCACCTCGGTAATAGTTTTCGAGTCCCAGGGTGTTTGAGAGTAATATGCTGTGTCGAAAGGAGGACGTCATCTCCTTTACTAAACGACACCTCTCTTCGATGGCGGTCAGCATGCTTTGACTGCCTATCTCGTGCTTTCTCTAAGCACGCCCTGGCCTCTTTCAGCGCTGATTGGACACGGTGATCAAATCGTGTCACTGCTGGTAATCCCTCCACGAGGGGTGTACCAGACTGCCTCAAATAAGGCTGCTGCGCCCTTTCAATGGCCACTGCCAAGCCGCGGGCATTCGGATTGTCATAGCCCTTTAATGGCTTCCGAATTTGCACACCAAGAGCTAAGGGACTCTTTGGGTGCCTCCCGTAATTCAGATAGAACGGGGTTTCTTGGGTGGAACTGTTTTTCGAGTTGTTCATTGCAAACTCGGCCATGGCTAACGGTTCATCCCACGCGTCATGGTCAGAACGCGTATAACTGCGTAAGTAATCCTCCAGAACCCGATTCATGACTTCGGTCTGGCCATCCGTCTGTGGATGGTACGCAGTGCTCATGTTGAGCTGGATCTTCCACCTCTCGGCCAGGTACCGGTAAAACCTGGAAGTGAACCGAACGTCTCTGTCGGACACTATCTGAGAGGGGAGGCCGTGGTGCCTTATCACATTCTGCACCAACAGGTCAGCTGCTCCTTCTGCGGAGAGCTCGGTGGTCGTAGCTGCAAGGCGGACCATTTTGGTCAGTCTATCGACGAACACGACGATAGCATCATGACCTCCCTTAGTTTTTGGCAGTTGTGTAATGAAGTCCATGGACAACTCTGTCCATGGCTCCTCAGGAATGCCCAGTGGCTGTAATAAGCCTGGGGTCTTATGACGAGGGTACTTAACCTGTTGACAAACCAGGCAAGTATCGACGTACTGGTGTACTTCTCGTCGCATTCCTGGCCACCAGTAATGCCGCTGGACCAAGTCCAGGGTCTTGGCTTGACCAAAGTGTCCAGCACTTGGATGGTCATGAGCCAACTGGCAGATCTCAGTCCGCAGACTGGGAGACTCAGGGATATACACCTGAGTGCCTCGCAGCCACAACCCGTCTGTACAGCGCATATCTTGCTGCTGTCTAACAGACGCAAGCTGGGGATCCTCGCCATAGGCCTGACGGATCCTGGAGGCTAGATCTTTGGCCTCTACCGTTTCAGTTGCCTCTTTTTGGCTGCCCCGCTTATGTTTTACTCTTAAGCCACATACAACTAGTTGACTTTTCCTCTTAGCCTCCTGCTCATCGGGCGATGGAGGAATGCGAGAGAGTGGATCAGCCACATTCTTTCGCCCTGGGCGGTATTCCCAGTCAAAGTCAAACTGTTGTAAGATTTCTGACCACCTGGCCTGTCTGCGGCTCAGTTGTGGTTGTGACTTAAGGTAGGTCAACGGACAGTGGTCCGTTACCAGTTTGAAGCATGTTCCTTCAAGGTAACATCTCCACAACTGGACAGCATGGACCGAAGCTAAAGCTTCCTGGTCTGTCACGCTGTAGTTCAACTCCGCTGGGAGGAACTTTCGACTCGCATAACAAATAGGGTGATTGTCCTGCATCAGGACCGCCCCCACAGCAGTTTGTGAGGCATCGGCGATGACCTCAAATGGTCTCTCAGGATCTGGCATTTTGAGCAAAGGAGCCGTGGTCAAACACTCCTTGATGTGCTCAAATGTTGACTGACATTTCGACGTCCACTCCCACTTGCCATTCTGTTTGGTCAAGTCTGTCAATGGAGTCGCCATTTTCGAATAGCCCTGAATGAACTTTCGAAAGTAATTTGCCAGTCCGAGGAACTGCTGTACGTGCTTCACGCACTGAGGTACAGGCCAGTTCTTCACCTTTTCAATCCCTTCGGGATCTGGGCGAATTCCTTCTTGAGACACGATGTGTCCCAGGTAGGAGATCTCCTCCTTATTGAACTGACACTTGTGCATTCGACAGTATAACTTTTGCTGTCGTAACACTTCTAACACCGAAGGTGTTCTTCAGCAGTTCGGCTAAACACCAAGATATCGTCCAAGTAAACTAGGACGTGTTTGCCAAGTTGATCACCAAATATATGGTGCATCGTCTGCTGGAATATCGCAGGGGCATTCGCAAGTCCAAAGGGAAGTACTTTGAACTCGTACAAGCCCAATGGCGTAACAAACGCCGTTTTGGCACAATCTGCCTTATCGATCCGTAATTGGTAGTATCCCTGCTGCAAGTCAATAGCCGAGAACACCTTGGCTCCTTGCAGTTGATCCAATAGGGTATCTATTCTCGGGATCGGCCACTTATTCTTGATAGTGGCTTTGTTCAATGCCCGGTAATCAATACACATTCGGAGGCTGCCATCTGGCTTAGGAACGAAAAGTACAGGGGCCCCAAAGGGACTACTGCTTTCCGTAATCAGACCTTTCCTCAACGGGTAATCCACCTGTGATCGGATCTCCTCCATTTCCTTCGGGCTGTACCGGAAAGCTGGTCGCTTAACCGGTTTGGTCCCTTCCTCCAATGGGATAGTTAATGACACTCCTCTGTCTGGAGGTAATCCCTCAGGGAGTTCATCAGGGAACAGATCTTTATACTCCTCCAAGAGGGCTGTGATCTGTGCTGGTGGAACAGCATAAGTTGTGGTCTCCCGACCTGATGTGGCCAAAGGGCCTGGTGCGTCCCCCTCAGGGAGGTCGCCGACCCGGCGAACCAAAACCAAGCGCAATGGAGAACCACGCTGGTAGGCTCGGCGAGCAAAACCCAGCGAACACAAATGACCCAACCGGCGGGCCGGTAAGGAAGGAGAAACAGTGGAACGGGGAGTACTACGAAGAGTAATCTCACGTCCACGAGAAACGACACGGATTTGACCACGACGATAATCAATGACACCGGCATGCTCATAGAGCCAATTGTCGCCGAGGATAATGTCATAGTCGTCAGAAAGGTCAATGACCAGGCAACGGACGGTGTCCTTGTAGCCTTGAATGGTCAAGGGGACATCAACAACCCCCAAAGATGGGAGGGATGTCCCATCCGCTAATAGCACTTCACTTTCCATGTGAGGATCATCCACACGTGGAGGTGTGGAGAACTCCGTGGGATCCACAATACGTCGCGTCGCACGTGCCATACGGCGAAGGCAATGAATGCGACGAAGCTGTCGATTAGACAGTGCATGTGGCGAACGGGGCTTTAAGCCTAACCGACGACAACACGTCGGGTTGATGTACGCGGTGCCAGTGGCCCCGGTAGCAAAGAGAATTGAGGCGGGCTGGTGCCCGACCTGGCCGGTAAACGTCAAACGAGGCTGGTCTTGTGAGACCCCTCTGATGCGGTGTTCCGCTGATCCCACAAAGGGTTGATAATATACGTTTACAGGCCAAGGAATGCCAGGCATTTCCTTGCGACCAGGACGATCATCCTGCGGTTGTGTAAACAACCGGGTACCCTTTGGGTAATGTACCAGAATGCGCAAGGTGCGCAACCGGGGATCGTCCGTAAACGTTCGCCATGCAGGCAGTAATATACATGCACCTACTTGTGTAGGAGCTTTTGCTCTTTCCGCAAAATAATGGTCCAAAAAGGACGCTGCCTGTTGGAAAGGTGGATTAATCCACGCAAATTCATGAGCGAGTGGTTTCCGTAGGAAACTGTCGGCTCTTGAGCAATATCGTTCGCAAAGTGCGTTATCCCCATTGGGGTTGGCACATGCATCAAGTGTGAAACGATATGCAATCAGTGATTGAATGTGCTGAAAATGCTTAGGATGCAACATGCGATCAGAACGATCGAGGTCACTGCGAGGACCCTTTTTGGTCCTGTCCGGCTGCGCCGGTGTGTGAGACAATTTCATCACACGATTCACAGCAATTTGTGCAGCTCGCACTTTCGGAACAGGAATCACCGGTGCTGCATTCATGCGCACATCCATCGGTGCAGTTCGCAGTTTCACACTGGTGATGTTATGCTTTCGCATTGCCAAACACAGTTTGGTGGAAGCATGTAACGCTGACACGCGTTTGCGAGCGGGACTCACCGGCATCTGCGGGAGTACTCCACGCCCTTCGCATTCGCGAGGATGGTCAGCTGAGTAGGGCTTGAAGCACTTGTAACAGCGTCCAGCCCGCTTCAAGACTTCCAACGTTGTGTCGCGTAATTGCGCACTGTTGGTGACCATCTTTTCTTCCATTGGGTCGCGGATATCGGCCAGCGGCTCGTAGTTCCGCTCCCCATGCGAAGCCTGCGGCTGCATTTTCATAGCAACACGAGAACTTTTGTAAGTCGTCCCTCCTTGACCTCTCGGTCTGTTATTCAAAACTGGTTTGCCACGACGATCCACTTTCAATGCGTGGTATTTTTGAATAACTCTGTTAGGAGCAAGACGATTACTCGTGTGCGGTTTGCCATCCCGGCTTTCATTTCGACGAGAGCCATATGCCTTGTATTCTTGGTCATATGTTGGTCCCACTTTATATAAATGCGCCCTCAGGCTGGCATAAGTGGTCCATTGCTCATCATCTTTATTTAAGAGGCATTTCCTCTTAATATCTGGACGGAGTCCAGTATACAATGCATGCAACTTGGAAAAATCATCAAGTTCGTTCTCACACTTGAGAAACATTTGTTCCAAGAGCTGCATGTATTTGATTGTATCGGGACCCGAGGTCCCTGCCTTTGTAAAGGCTGCTATTTCCGACCGAATTTCGAAGTCGGAACATTTATGATCATAAAGTGTCTCCATGCCATACTTAAACTGTTCCCATGACAGTTGAAAGTCTGGCTGTGAGAGCACTTCTGCATCAATTGTTATCCCCCATATGTGTCCCAACTGGGCTAGTAGGCCATGTTTCACTGACTCTTCAAGAGTATTCAGTGCTATCCATCCCCATTGTGTCCGGGGTGCCATAGTGGTTTTGAAATACATGATGATTTCTTGTAACCACTTGGTTAAGGCCTGCTTATCTTCATTCCATTTTGGGGGTTTCATGCCCTGACTGTTCATCTTAGGCATGTTCATGCTCACCTGAGCTTCCCTTCCGGGTTCGTAATAAACTGGCGCATATGGAATCTCCTGCGCCGCTGCCAAATAGGCTTGACCGGTATAACCCGGCCCTTGGGGATTGTACCCCTCCGGAGGCGGTGGAGGCCCCATTTCCGCCCGATGTGGCTCAACAGCCTGATCACCCTCCAGCCCAAACAGAAATTCCTCATGTGGAGGTTCCTGGGTCTGGAAATGACCGGGCGGGTACTCGTACACCCTCTCGTAACCTCCCGATCCGGATGGATGGGATGATCCACTGTAAGCGGGTGTTGGGTACTCCTCTTGTCTTGGGGCGATCTCCGCCTGTGGTACCCTTCCGGGTTGGTATGCCCTCCCGGGCTGTGCCGCCATCCCTGGCTGATAGTACCGAACTGGCGGATACACAGCTGACTCCGGCGCAAATGGAGACATCTCCTGCAGCCTTTGGATCTTTTGCTGCGTCGTTTGCACAGGAGGCTGTGATGTCCGCTGTCCAGCCTGCCCCATTGTATAAGGCCGCACCGGCTGTCTTGGCGCCATTTCTGGCTGAGCCACTGGACGAGCCGGTGTGGAGGGACCTGCCTGCATCGATGGTCCCGGGGGCATTTGCACTGATCCCTCTTCAGGGACTTTTCGGCCAGTTCTCTGGATGGCCTGCCATTCCATGGCTGCTTCCTGACCCTCTGGCACATATATCCCCAGTGCCGTCTGCTGCGCATCAAAGAGGCCACGCAGCTTCCCGGGTATACGTTGGAGGGCGTCCCTTGGGACTTGGGCCCTGTACGGGGCATGTCCTCCACGGGGATGATAATACCCCTTAAAGTATACCCCTCCATGAGGGTCATGGAAGGCGCCCAGCGTATCCCAAAAGCCCCTCGTGTCCTGGATGACAGGAACACGCATCACTGGGGTGGGCTTTGCAGCCTCGGGCGGCACCTTGGCACGTCCTCTTTGATCAGCCGCCATTTGCTGGGCGCGGCGTTCCTGGTATCCAGGCCCCGGTTTCGCCGGTTTATAGGCAATTTCCTGCCGTCCATGAGAAATCTGCTTTGCTTCTTGCAGCTCCAGATATGCTGCATAGTCTTCATCCCCCATCAAGGAACGAAGCTGTGCAGCTTTCTCTGCATCCGCCTTTGCTTTCTGCAAAGCAGCTTCCTGCCTCTGCAGGATCTCATATGTCTCCCGTCTTTCCCGGGGAATTGGACTGGCAGGTTCACCTGCTGAACCGAGATACACAATCTCATCGTTACCAGCAGAATCACCAATTTCTGCACGGTTACGCGTCTGTGTATTCTTCACAACAGGTTGCAGCAAAGACAGTTCAACAGGATGTTTACCTGAGACTGGCCTTTGCGGGCCTTTGGATTCCTCCTTTGCCTTTCTAGGTTGTGTTCTCGCCTCTGCAGGCGGGTCTTTGGCCTTATCAGGCTGTTCTTTCGCCTTTGCTTCTCCAAGCGGGATCTCCCTCTCCGGCATCCTTTGCACCTTAGGACCACTGGTTTCCACAACCGATGGCGATGCCGGCTCCGGTTGGAGAGGGACAAAGCGGGCAGGGTGGTTTACACCACTGTCACTGCCGCTACTGTCCTGCTGGTCTGCCCAGCGGGTGGAGGTCCCCTCCTTGGCAATACGGGCAAAGGCCTTAGCCTGCTCGGCCGGATCCAGCTCATCGACCTTGGGCTGTACCTCCAGGCGCTGCGCCTTTTGGCTGCCTCCTGCGGAGAAAAACCGCTTGATCTCAGCCTTGCGCTGGCGTTTGTGAGCTCGCTTACGCTCATACTTTTCAGGATTCAATTGACGATCCCGCTCACGTCGCAGCGCTTTCAATTCTCTCCGCTGTTTGGCCTTTCTGGCCTTTTGCTCGTCTAATTTCTTTGCCCGAGCAAAACGATCTCGGTTACGAATCCGTCGTCTCTCCTTCTCCATCCTATGCACTTGTGCACGGGTTGACATATCACCCGGCAAAGGAGAAGCACATGATGAGAACGACAATTCCGAGATCTCCTCCCACCGCTCGTGGGGATCATTAGGGTCTGGTCTCTCTGGACTCCCCTCGCTCAAGTCCCATGGTTCCGGGATATGCCTGAGCGCAAAGGCCATCTTTTCTGGCCAATTTGGGTCCTCTTTGGCAATTTGATCTGCCATTCCAGGACCATACCACCTTTGTATTCTAACCAGTCTGGCGGTGGTTAACCTTTCTCCAAACTGGTCGGCGGCCATCCGCCATCCCTCGTCAAGCTCATCGACGAGATCGCTGTGGAACTTTGTCCACATTGCACGGCACGGTGGTTGCCGGCTATATGGATCTCGAGTGTCTGGAACGAACTCCGGCACCCTTGAGCTTTCACCAGGCCCCCACTCTAGTAACGCAGGCCTCCGGGGGCTCCAGTTATGGCCTCCCGGCCTTGGCGGACTTTTTCCGCATACTGCTTGAGCGCTTTCTGTGAGCGACTCATCTCCCGTCCCGTCCGATCCACTAGGTGTTCTCACATACACCTGGGATTTGAGCCGTAGCTCCGGGATCTTGACCTTCCGGCCTTGCATTCTCTCAACTCGCCCTAAGGCTTTGGCCTCCCGGCCTTGATATGGAGATTTCTCACTTTCCATCGGCCGCTCACCTGGCGATGGACTCTTCCGCTTGGAGCGCTGCTTGCCAGCAACCTTCCAGTCTTCCTCTGGGATGGTTGGCATGGGCAGCTCCGACGGACTGGGGGCCCTCACAGCTGGCACCACCTGTTGGGCGCTTCTCTCTTCTGCCTCCTGGGCCCGCTGCTTTTGCTTCAGGAGGCGGTCACTCAACGCCTTGACTTGGTCTTCGGCGGAGGTTTTGGCTTCTTGGGCCTCGCGGCTCTGCTGCTTCGCCTTCTTCATGGCCAGCTCTTTCTCTCGAGCTTCTTTCTTGGCCTTGTTGACGGCGATCTCCAGCGAGGCGATCCTCTCGGCGGTCTCTTCATCCCGCTTCGCTCTCGCCTTCTCGGCCGCGGTATCCGCCATCTTCTGCAGGAGCTCTTTGATACCAGGGATCTTCAGCAACGTCGCCGCCGCCTCTGCGTCCTGGTCTTGCTCCTGCGTCTTCTCCGCCGCCGGCGGGGTATCCACTTCTTCCATCGGCTCATCTTCTGCTGCGGGTGCCGATGTGGCTGTGGAGGGTCCAGCCATGTCCTCCCGGACTGTTACACCTCCTGGCCCATCCCGGGCTTGTTCAGTTCCTTGCCCATCCCGGGCTGTATCGATCGCCTGCCCATCCCGGGCTTGTTCTTCCCCCTGCCCATCCCGGGCTTGTTCCTCCGATTCCTCAGCCTCCATGGAGGAGGCCGGGGAAGGGCTTCGGCGTCTTGTACTCTCTCGCGCTCCCAGGTGGAAGCGTGGCCGCCACCCTCAGGCGGCTCCGAAACCAATTGTTACGAATAGGATGTGGGTGTGGGGTTCCTGCCCTCTTTGAGCCGCGGACCCGCCTCGCCGGGCACCTAGGTCCTTACAGGGCACCTAGGCGGGACCACCCCTCCTACTCCCGTATCCTAATATGGATAAAGGTTACAGTGGGTGAGGAATAGTACGTGCCTTGGGCAGGGCGTCCCCCACACCAAGGGCCATTAGTAGGACGTCTCCCACATCAGGCTGGTGCGCGTAACACATAGGGTAGCTTGTCCGGGAATACGTCTTTATATTCCTCCAAGATTCCTTTCAGCTCATCCCGGATAGCTGGTTCGGCTTTTTGCACCTTCTTGTAGATCATTTCCGTGATTGGTAACTCGGTTTTTATAGGCCCGGCTTCCTTCATCACCCGGCGCCTCTCTCCCTCAGTTTGGCCTTTTGCTACACCGGCCTTGGCCTTGCTCTTTTTCGTTTTCTCCTTTGGCGGAACTGTAGGCCGCAAAAGACACAAAAATATAGGAAGGTTGCTTTGTTTGCCCTTTTTGCCGCTTGGCGCATAGAGATGAAATCGATCTTAGGGTGTACAGGTTGGCTGACTACACGTCCAGCCACCTTGACCTTCATCCTGTGCACGCCTTTGGATTTTTTCGGAGTATTCGAGGTATCATTTGGCAAAATTGAAGGTACCCCCCTGGGGAGACTCAACCCTCGGTGAGTCATGACCGGTAGATATACGACGATCCGGCATGTGTGACCGTTCGCGCACCGATAAAGGTGGTTCCCAAAATAATGGAGAACACAACCGAGCGTATGAATCACCCCTCATAATATTGGGGTTGGAGGCATCCTTTCCAAGAGAGTGGAAAGTGTGCTGAAGACCAGACAACCCACGGTCAATGATGTTACACGAGGCAACATCAGGTGCCTTAATTCCTTGTACCACCTCCAATCCATCACCGTGTCTGAGTACCAAGGAATTCGTTCTCCAATCAATCAACGGGTTGACTGTGTCCAACCAATCTCGACCGAGAATGACCTGAATGCCCTCCATCATAGGCACCGCAGTGAAAGACACCCTGCTGGCCATGCGTCCGATACATACCAGCACATCAGGTGCAATACCGGTCAACACGATAGTATCGCCGTTGGCTAACTTCAATGAGGAGTATGCACCTATGAAATCCAATGGTGAGCGAGTTTTTAACTGCTCACTCACAAGCGAGCGAGTGGCACCCGAATCCACCAGTGCAGATACATGTGTATCATTTATCACTGCTCTCACAATCAAGAGCCATTGATCCTGGCCTGTAGACCCCGAGCCTGAACCCCTCGCAGCATTGGGTGCTACAGGAGCTTCACTCCTCTGAATCCAGCACTTGGGGGCTCCTGCCATGTCTGACAGGAACTCATTTTGTCTTTTCAGGCACCCCAACATTCTGTGCTGTCCCTGAAGCTACTTTCCCCTCAGTATGGCATTTGCGGCGTTGACGCCTCCGTTCCACCCTGCGCCTCCACTTCCTCGACTTCTGTTGGCGCTTTTGTTGCCACTTATTGGGGTACACCGCGCAAATTTTCCAAGCTCTCTGGCAGGCTTGAACTAGATGTCCCAGACGCTTTCCTGATTGGCCAGAGCGGGGGCCAGACAGTCTCCCTGTCACATCTGCTGGGAAGCGTCCATCCAACACGGCAGATTGTTGTTCTGCCTCCCGATCCATCTGATCGGCCATAGTCCGCAATGCTTTGCTGGTGGCCATTACAGCCACCCTGGGCTTCCTCTGAAATCTCCCACATCCACTCTGGCCAGACTCTCTAGACTGGTGTCCCGGGTGGAAATGTGAACCAATCGATAGAGAGGGATGTGTTCTTTCAGCTTGCCCATGCCCGCTATGAGATCTGTCTACATGGTGATGTCGTGGAGTTTGATATATTCTTCTCCCAATTCTGCCATCTTTTCCTGCATTTTTCTTTCGTCTGTTTTTCTTCCTCTGTTGGTCGCTGTCAGCCTTGCCATTGAACACATCTTCCATACATGCAACCAAAATTTCTGCCTCGGCTAGAGTCTTAGGGGCAGCCTTGGGAACCTCAAAGCGAAAAGGCTCCCGTAAGCCATGGATCCATGTGTGCAGGGCCGTTTTCTCATCAAATCCATGGAACCTATATAGCAAGGATTTTGTTTGTGCCATGTATGCGCACGAATTTTCCCCCTTTTTCTGTGACAACTTGAGGAGCTTGGTCCTGGCGCGACTCTCCCTGATAGGGGTATCAAACTACGCCCTCAACATCCTCTTCAACTCCTCAAGTGACTCTGGCCTTTTATTTCCACGTGAGATACACTCTGCATCCCACCAAACTTGTGCATCACCCGCCAGCAACAATATAACATAGACGATCGCCTACTGCTCAATGCATGCCACTGCATCCAAACAATCATCCACCGTACTGAGCCAGGACACAAAGTCCTGTCCTTGCTCTCCGGTAAACACTGGTGGCTCACGTGGCCTGATATGAACTATCTATGGTGAGGAAACACAGTCCTGTTCGTGCTCTTCAGTAAACACTGGTGACCCACGTGGCCTAATACGATTTGTGCACGGTGCGGTTGTGTGGTCATGCAACGTCTGTGTACACGGCTGAGAGAATTTCCACTGACTCCGCTTATCTGGTGAGTCATGCTGGATACTGGTACCTGCCTGTGTCCCTGATGCGATACGATCTGCATACTGCTCCATGGATAAGATACCAGTACGTAGAGGGGACTGAGGCCGTAGTCGTGCATCATCAGCTGCCTTGGATACAGATACACAAGTCACTGCTGCAGGGTGAGACACAGAGAGAGCAGTCTCAGGACCCATAGCTTCATCCATCTCTGACTACATAAATGCCAATGGATCCCATCTATCCGCCATAGCTGCTCACTCACGCAAAAACAGCAGAAGTGCAGAATACAATAATGAATGCAGGAAGAATCCCCAATAATCCCGGCAAAACTGATGAAGACTGAATGATGATACTGACTGAGAATTGATGCTGATACTAATGTAGTTGGTAGTCTAACCGCACGGAGATCCAACCCTGGGTATATCCCAAAGCGTAGTCTCTGATATCGCTCAGAGAAGCCCCAAGATCCACCAAATGATGTCTCCAAGTCAGTGGGTACTATACTTCCCCAACCAACAAGGTTCCAAGTGGCTTCACCACAACAATTCCAGAACAGCCCTTTACAACCAGTTTCTTCCTAGGTTTCCAATAGGGAATTTCAGAATACTCGACGAGTACTTTACTCACCCCTCTAAAGGGAGGCTTCCCTGCCACACCCCCGGAAATGCCACCAATTGTTTAGAAACTGAACTTTTCCTGTCCCCCTTGCTTGGGGAGGACTTCCTGGGGAACGGCCACACAACTGCCTCATGTCCCGACCCGCTCGAAGCCCCTCCACCACCCCTCGCTCGGATGGCAGCTTGGGGGGCACTAGTCTAGGCTAGAACAATAGGGGTGTCTGCGCAGCACTATAGGCCACTCCCCTACTACTTTGCATCGCGAGCAATAGGCACCAAGAGCTCCCACTCTGACTGCTGCCTGTGGGGCAATGTAATGTGCAAGCCGGTCCGTGTCCCGTCTACCCACTTCTACTTGCACCCCCCTAACAACTGTGGGGCGGCCGCCGGCTTCAACCTGGGGTCAGCCTTTTTTCTGGATAAGGTACTGTTGCCACCAGGCAGGCCTGTAACCCTTCACAGTTGTCTAGGCTGTTCAGGTACAGTCCGTGACTCTCAGCCCTTCGCCCCCCGACCTCCTGGCCAAATGCCCTAATGGAGTGGGACGGCCCCCAAACTATGACTGGCCCGCTCGGAGGGCCCTGGGCTTGGTGCACTGGCACCCTACTGGCCTTTGTAGATCAGGCTCTGGTGTTCAGGCACCCTACTGAGCTTCTTGGGGAGCTGTCGTACTCCGCAATACGTCGTAGGGCGGACGTAGGGGTTGTCAGCTCTAGTCGCTGGGAAATGCTCTCCGCCCGCTGAGAGGCAATCAACCCCCTCAGCTACTCCAGACGAGTCCTCTAGGAAGCTGCTCTCCACCTGCTGAGGGGCAAACAATCCCCCCAGCTACTCCAGTCGAGTCGCTGGCAGCTGCTCTCCACCCATTGAGAGGTTTCATGGACCCCTCAACTACTCCAAGTTCGATGTAGAGAACCGCTCTCCACCCACTGAGAGGGCCTATGGACCTTTCAGCTGCTCCTGTAGAGTGATGATGCAGCCAAAAACTTCCCAGGAGGCTCCCTGGAGTGGGGAATCACCATCCTCCCAGATCCAGTACGATGCAGAGTCATAGGACGAGGCACAATTCACTTGCAGGGCCTGGCAGGTCGCTACTCAGTGCCGCCCCCCTCTCGGAGGTCGCTACTCGGGACCCCCCCGCCGCTGATTCACTGCGCGGGTCCGCGGATCACAACCTCTGCCGCCGGGCCCGGATGCCCCGCACAAGCGACGGCCTCCGATTCCCCGATCTTGCGGTCCAATGCCGCGGAATGTGCCTCCCGCTGTCAGGCTCGGCGCGCGGATTCACAAGCCAATGCCCCCCACCGTTGGGCTAGGCGCGAGAAGCAGCAGATTGCGCCCCCCTCCTTAGGGCCAGGCGCTCGGTCCGGTTCGATTCCCCTGGCCGATTCAAGCGGCGCCACGAGACACCCACCTGGCCAGCCGTTTCCTTGGATCTCTTGCGAATGGGGGCCCTCCCGCCGTCGGGCCGGGTCCCCTCGGCTCTCTTGCACCGCGTGGCGCGCTTCTGTCCTCCGCGTCCGCCGGCTCCAAAACCACTGGCGTGGTTTTTGGCTTGATGTGTGGGCGATGTGCCCGCCGTGGCACCTAGTATGGCCGGAATGCCCTCCTCCGCCGGATGACCGGCAGGCGGTCCGGGGCGCTCGCTCCTTCGGCGTGCGCAGTGTGGGCCCAAGCCTGCGATCGGCCGGGCGCGGGGTGGCAGTGCGCGCAATGGGTGCGCGACGCCGGTGCAGCCTGCGGGTGCAACCGCGCGGTGGCGAGTGGCCTGCAAGAGTTACAACTGGTCGGGCATCGGGGCCACCCTTTGGCGTGCCCCGCATCACGTGACAATGCGGACAGCGTCAGTGTATCGATACTATCTCATCCCCCAATACGGTGCAGAGGGGTACCTTAAGTACCATAACTTCTAATAGCTATATCTCCATTACCGCTAACCCGAATGGTCTGATTCAAGAACCTATGGGTTCCTATTAAGCTCAACTAAAGGATGAGATTGTTCCATTAACGTTCATTGTACTTCCCAAATACCATAACCAAAGAAACACACTACCCCCTGAGCTTTACACCACAGGTGCTAAAGAGAGGCTGAACAGCAGAGCCCGGCATGCAAAAAGCTCCCTGCCATTTGGAATTGGAGGAAATCTTCCTCATTTGATTTCATCCTAATGTGATGGCATGGTATGGTATGCTAGTCGTTCTTTTTCAAAAGAAATCCAAAATCCTGCAACTTTGTTTAGCACAAGCCAACATTCTTGAGGTGGCGATTGATAGACCGAAGGTCAATAACCAAGCAAAGCTTAGTCTTGTAGTTCTTTGCAAGCTTGGCAATCAAGAAGGCTTACAAAATCCGGCCGTCAGAAGAAGCTTGTGTCCGCATGATCGCTTTATCTCTAGTACTCGCCGTGTAGCTTCCTCCACGTGCTCCACTCCTTGGAAGTCTTCAAGGGGTATTTGCCTTGATCGAAGGGGGTGGAGGGCCCCCTGGGCCCCATTGCAAAGGCGCCCCTGAATGAATCCATTGGAGGATGCAAGGTGGGGCGCCGATTTGCCTTGCGGTTGCAAGATGGCCCCAGAGACGGGCATAGGACTGGGCTTCTAGGCAGACGGCTTGGGGGCTATGGAGGAGCGCCAAACGTGGCTTTGTACTTGCTTGGGAAATGCTTGGCTCCAGAGGTTGATGTGCCCGCGGGCGCGGCAATGGGACGTTGGCGATGAAGCTGGGTCAGGTGCTGGGTGGCGCTGACTTTGTCGCGAGGTTTAGTGCTACTTGACCAATTCCTTGCAGAATTACTTAAGCTGCTCGTCAATGATCGGGTCCCAAAAGCCACCGTGGACCTCCCCCAATCAAACGTTCATTTGGAGCACTTTCCACAACCCATCGAGAGAGGTCCCCTTTTGCTCCTTGTGGAACTACTTAAGCCTGGTGAGGCTCTAAAAGTGGGTCATGATCATCACCAATCCATGGACGTATGGCAAAAGGGCGTCTTGAAATTGGGTCAGGAAATCTGGGTGCACCACGAAGTCGATCAAGGCAATAGTCAAATCAAATTGCTACGCGACATAGGGCACCTAGTTTTGGTACTCCTACAAGTAGCGGGAGTTCACCTTGAGTGCCTATGTGAGCTACCCGCCTTTAGACGTCTGGAGGCGTCGAACCACTGGGGAAGCCATAGCCCCAGTGGTCGGACCACTGTGTTGGTGATTGACTAAAGTAACAACCGGGGGCCTGGCAGCCAAACGGCATCTAGAAGAGCCATAGGCAGACCGTCGTTGAAACGAACTGCTTGGCCGTGCAACCACTGCTCAGCCGGCATGAGACTCATAGAAAGAACTCGGCCCAAAAATGGCTGGGGAAGGTAAGGCACTGAGTGACTGTGGGTTGTGCCAACAAAGTGGCGCAAAGGGAAACAAGGTAAGCAGGGGACTGAGGGGGAAGCCTAAATAGCCGTCCTTGCTTAGCCCCACCAAAGCCTGCCAAGCCCTGGGGCGCCAAAAGTGGTGGCACCTCATATTTTTGTACTTTGATTGACCCACACTACAAGGGTGGCCAGAAATCTCAAGGGGCAGGGCTGAGTGAGCCCTAGGTTCAAATTGCACCTTTTGAATCACCGGTGTAGCCCACCCATCATCTCCTTGGGTAGAAACCCACCAAAATAGCTATTTTCATTTATACCACCTTGAGGTGTACTTGTTGGGCATGGCCCATGGAAAATCGACGGGACCTTTGTGGACCCAATGTGAAAGCAAATCTCTATAGTCCTCCATGTTTTTTGGTCCACAAAGATGTTGTTGCTTAGGCGAAGAGGGGATGAGGATGGTGGTGTTCCCTACTTCTTCATGGCCTTGGCAGATTAGAGCTCGGTGTCTATCAATTGCTTTTGTTATCACATGCTTCCAGCGTTTTGAGCTCATCATTGACAACTGTGCCGAATAGGCCTTGCTCAATTATGGGCGAGGTTGGCTCATTCTTGACTGTGGGTTGGGCGGCTCACTGCCCAAAGCTTGCTTTGATGCACTGGGGACATTTTTTTGTGCACCGCTGCGACCCACCCCCGAGGGGTGGCGCCCACAAAGTGTGCTCAGGATTGTTGGAGGCGGGGAGCAGGGGAACTGGAACAAGTTCATTACAATCAGACGACACGTTTGCTAAATACAACCAAATGGAGGTTTAATGTTGGGCGGGCCCATTTCAACACCATGTTAGGCAATGAATATACCCTGAATCCTTAGAACTCTAAGACACTTTCAAGACATCCGGCGGAAGCTAGTAACCTAGACAATGTCTCCATATCCTTAGGAATCAAAGAAAAAATGAAACCTACCCAATTCCTCCCAAAGGTTTGGTCCCAACAACAACATGTTTTGATCTAGAAAATGCAACGAAAAGACCTTATAGTCAATTAAATCACAACATCACTCCCCCCCATATGAGAGCTGCTGTCCTCAGACGCAGAACCAATAAAAAGAACAAATAAAGGAAATAACAACTATGCCCGAGGAGAGAAAAGCAGCACCTCTGACACCAACGTGGGTTGTCTTAACTGGCCACCCCTTGGCACAGCTGCAACTTGTAGATTGGACCCGCAAGGATTGGGCACGCCATATGCAATTTTCCTTCTAGCTGCCAGTCACAACACCAGCTGAACCATCCCAAGGAATTGAAGCCAGCCCCATGGTAACTCCTCGGAAGCACCAACACTACTTGTTCTTTCCTCTTCTGATCCAGGCTCACCATCCGACTACAACAATGGCCTGGCACAAGAAATCCTCAAGAAGTAAAGAAACAATCAATAGTTATGATCCGAGTGCCCAATAAAGCCTTGTGTCTGGCTAACCTACTTAGCATACCTGACAAAGATACTAGATACTACCACTAGATATCTCAGGACCACAACCATATCATATTCTTCCCTCTTTTAACCTTTGATAGTTAGAGGTGGCATCTCCATCTGCCCAGACTGAGTCCAAAATGGTAGTGCTCTCTCCTCACGAGCACAGAGAATAGGTGGACTCTCCTAATCTGGGAAGACACCCATTAAACTATGATGAATTGACCGTCCCTAAGATGGGAACACCCGGTGAATAGTTCCTTCTGACGTCACTATCACAGAGTAGACTGCCAATCCAAAATGGTACCATCTCAGACCCCCTAAACAGGCGCCCGCCTAAGACTGCATCATGCTAACCACATCCTTGCTACCATCGCATGTACAGTGTACTCCAATGGTGAACACACTTGGGTTGCAACATATTGGACAATTCAAGTGACCACCTATGCTACACATCCTTGAGCTATATACTGCCCAATTGATCCTGAGTCACCAAGGATCACGACTGCCCAATCTGGCTAGAAAACTCAAATGCTACTATCGAGTCTGTGCAGTACCAACCAATGGCAACCACTGAACACCTCAGATTAACCCCTCATAATGCAACAGTCGGGAGGTGTTAAATATTCTACTAATCCAACCCTCAAGTTCAATCAATCCCAATCTAAAGACCTCGACCTCACACTGCCACATGATGCCAATGGAACTTGGTGCTTGTCACAGTTTGTTCACAGGATATGGGGTATGAGAACTCCATTTCGTTTTCCCCAAATAAAACATACTTCTTTCAAATTCATGCCTAACATTTGCCTATGTACTATTAATTCCTCATGCTCACCCACCCATAATCCCTCTTTCACACTAACTCCACACCATCCTTAACCACTTCTAACCCCCACAATATCCATTGTTGACCAACTACTTCTGAGAACCTGTGCTTGCTCGTGCTGTCGCTCGTGTTGCTCGTGTTGCTCATTGGTGGTCAGTGCCCGAAGTCCGCTTCGCTGATCCCTGGTGCCCAAAGGCTCCCGACAACCTCGCCTAGAGTACAGGTTGTAGTGACGCTTCACTATGGCTCATGGTCATGCTAACTTACTGTCCACAAATTGGGAGGTTCAACATGCCTCTCCAATCACGCTAGAGCTCCAGTGAAGTCGCTATCCACCAGTTGGAAAGCCTAAAGTTCCTCTCCAATCACTCCTCAAGCAATGTCGGCTCACTATCCACCAATTAGAGGCATCACTGTGTCCCATTGAGCCTCTTTTAGGTGATTGGTGAGGGGTTCGAGAGTTGGTAGTTAATTAAGGAGGTTGTATTTTTCTTCCCTTTTCCACCTTAGGGGTCCCCTTTTTCCTTCTTTGGTATCCAGTACCTAAGGCAATCCAGGTTGGCGTCCAATAAGACACCGGTTGGGTGCAAGCCCCCTCCACTGGGTTGCAGCTCCTGTCCAGGGAGCTGCATCCTACTCCCGGATGCACAAAGTACTGGCAGGGCTCCTCCTTGGCGGGATTGTCACATGACAGGGCGGTTCCCCCCAAGGCGACCGCCCAGGCTGACTCAACCAGCCTTCCGTTAGGTACCCCGCCCCTCCCGGCAGCTCCCAGCCTGCCAGGGCCTCCACACTCTTTGCGCTCACCCCCTCGCACCCCGGTGCCCTCCCGCTTGGCACGGCGTTGAGCTCACGAACAAACAGGCCCCCTCGGCCCTATTCCCCGGCCTGGGGCCGCCCGCCTCGCTAGATTCGCCGTGTTGCTCCACGGCGCTGATGCACCGCCGGGGCCTACGGAATAGAGTGCGGAACCGGCCTCCATGGCCCGGTTTCTATGGCATGGGGCACGCCAGCTACATGTCGGCATGGCGCCCCTTCTTTTGCATATGTCCAGTGCGCCAGCCGCCGTGATCCCACGGCCATTCCGGCCTTGATTCGGTGGGATTGTAGGGCCCTCCATTGCACTGGCCATGGGCATCGCCGGGCCCATGGCACCGCTGCACGCCTCCCCTTTCTGTGCGCTCTATTCGCTTCCAACATGTCCCCTTCGGTGTGCTTTCCTCTAGCCTCAACGGCTGGCCCTCGGCCAGCCCCTTCGACCTTGATGCAGCGCCGGCATCTCCGGCGCTGTCGATCCAACGGTGGCCCATTCCCGGGGCCTGCCTTCTCTATGCCCCATGAAATTACCGGGATTCACCCGGTTCCATGGGTGCCTACAGCATGGCACTCAGGCCCACCTTTCCGGTGCTTTTCTCCAGGACCAACGGCCAGCCCTCAGCCAGCGCCTTCGACCTTGATGCGGCCAACATTCTGGCATTAGCCATGGCATCAATCGTCAGAGGCGTGGGTCCCAAACAGCGAATGGGACCCCCAAAACTGGCCCTCGTGAGCCACAGGTCCAGTCAATCCGTGCTCCAAGCCTATCGTGCGGTCAACGCCCATACTCCTCCGGGCGTTTGCACTCTGTTCCCACGTTCCCTTCCATGGCGCTGGACTCATTTAATCCTAAAACTCCTTTGTTACTGTCCCTACGCACCCTCGACGCCTCCACATGGTGTCTAATGTTCCGGCCACCAACATGGCGCATTCACTGCCACAGCCTGTGCTAAATCCTGGGCACAATTCTCCACTTGGTGCTGCTCCATGCACAATTCAGCGCCAAATACCACTAGAGTCATAGAACCAGTCCGGCTATGGCCCTCCAAGACAATGGCCGTCCACGGCACCACCCTCATAGTGCAGCCTCCCATTCTGTGCAGTGCAATCCTTCCTGGCCACTCGCCTCCATTACCTCTTGGAGTCCTTGGGATCCATCTGCACCACGGGCTACTTGATTGCCTAGTTACCTATTGAACGGCTCATGTTGAGCCCATTGCCGGCTATCCACGGCGTTGTAGCTTCATGGGAAGTCGGTTGCTATGCAGCATGCCGACACACAATCCGCGCCACTGCGCTGGCGCAAAGTGGCTTGACTCCACTAGGTGCTAGTGCACCTTCTCCGTCCAATGGGGCTCGACCCGCTTCATTCGGCCCGCCATCCTTGAAAACGAGGCCACCACGGGGCAGACTATTTTGGCGGGAATGCTCCCATGGAGGAGTCGATCGAGGGGGAAATAGACTGGGATGGATGGCGAGGGGTGGGGGAGGGGTGCGGGCTTTGAAACCAGATGTTGTGCACCGCCGCAACCCACCCTCGAGGGGTGGCGCCCGCGAGGCATGCTTAGGACCGCCGGAGGCGGGGAGCGGGGCAACTGGGACAAGTTCATCACAATCAGACGGCACATTTGCTAAATACAACCAAATGAAGATTTAATGTTCGGTGGGCCCATTTTAACACCATATTAAGCAATGAATATACCCTAAATCCTTAAAGCTCTAAGACAATTCCAAGACATCTAGTGGAAGCTAGTGACCCAGACAATGTCTTCATATCCTTAGGAATCAAAGAGAGAATGAAACCTACCCAATTCCTCCAAAAGGTTTGGTCCCAACAACAACATGTTGTGATCTAGAAAATACAATGAAAAGACCTTATAGTCAGCTAAATCACAACACATGTTTTTGGCCAGTCTGCGCCCCCGCCCCCCCCCCCCCTGTCCCCGGTAACCCTTCCCTCCAATGTCCTTTAAGGTCTTGTTGCACCATTCTTAGAAAATGGGGAAGGAAACGAGAATAATGAATGAAGATGAACGGCAATGGAAGGGCTTGGATGGATATTGTCACATCGATAGCAGATGCCGGTCATTTAAAACATTTGCAATAGTAGTACTCCATGCACTTGACCACAAGCTAGCGCATATGGTTTTGCAATACTCCCGTGCAATAGGCTGCGCTTGAGATCTAAAACAAGCAGCAATACACTTTCCACCATACACGCATTCGTACAGGTGGTGGTAAGTGAAGCTCCTCAAGCGGACCCGATGTCCCCGGTCACATAAATAGCAACAACTTCTAAAATTAGGTGTAATCGCTTACTCACAGACCGGAGTTTGGTCAGACATACACACTAGGTCATGCCGAGCGCTAGTGTTAAGCTGGTGCCCTTCGCCTGGGCAGCACAACAGCTGGCTCCCTCGCAGATGCACGGCGGAGGATTGCGTGTGCGAGACAGGCCTTCGTGGCCAGTGACCTCTCATGGTCCGTAATCCCAGCATCATTACAAAGCACGTCCAGCCATATATAGACCCACTCCAAATCCGGACAGCTCATCAGCGTGTATAGGTTGATTGACAGCATGTTAGACCACACGCCCCGATCGACACCTTGCCCCTATCATTCTGGCGGCACTCATTAGGATGAACCCCCGAGAACTTAACCAGAACTCACTAGCCCGTCCCCTCACTTCATTTTGTCCCCACTTGCCTGCAACTATTCCTCTAGGCCGGCCTACCTGGACCCGTCCGCCCGCCGGCGTTCCTGAGGTCCCTACCCACTAACTCCCTCACTCCCCCGTACTCGCGCACTGCTACCCAACTCACACCTAACCTCCCAATCCGCCTCCTACCGTCCCACTCCTTCACTGCCCCTTCCTCCCCCCGTACTACCCGTCACCAATCAACCCATGCTCCACACACTAGTCCATCCAATCCACCATTATGTAGCTCCACTTCAATATGGTTAGTGACCCAACCTTGCATATACTATGCAAGTTTACATGCCCAACTCTTCATACTTCAGTCATTATGAGTTAATAACTAAAACAAGCTTTCGTGCAAAATGTCGGTAAGAGGGCCACGGAAAACAACAAAACATGCATTTTGCGCACAGGCGGAATGCAAGAAAAATACCACAACAACAAACCTACAACAGCCTTTCGTGCAAAATGTTGTTAGTGAGCCAATAGCACAATTAGTGTGCAGCATCTTGATTTCCAAGCAAATTGTAAAAACTATTGTGTTCAATATGTGCAATCGACCCATAATGCAATAAATATGCTCAAGATCAAAGAAAAACACGTTTTAAAGTTGCACAACATTACAATTTCTACACTTGTGTAATATCCACTAACGACATTTTGCACGAAAGGGTGTTCTACGCACAAACATGCCATTTTTGGGTCACCCAATGGACAAGAAAACCACAATATTGCGCACAAAAAAGGTGTACCTTTGCGCGCGCCGCGCGCGCAAACACAGGCGAATATCGCTGGGCCTAGTGCGTCAATGCACGGGGTCGGGGGGAGGGGGGAAAGCGGAACCCGTGTTGTACATATTTTTTTTGTAAAAACTTTCTTAAGCTTGTGATATAAGCATGAAAACTGGTGTTTTAAAGGCGTTCATACTCTTATTTTTTAGTGCACTCAGAAATGGCGATATTGCGCACAAGTTTCCTTGTTTTCCGATGGACAATCTTGAGCACAACCATTTTGCCCAAAAAAACACATAATCGCGATGTTGCACACAAGTGCGCCCTTTCGGACCTTACCGACATTTTGCACGAAAGCTAGTTCTAAGATGGATTGGTAATTACTCATACGTTCCAGCCCTGCAACCAATATGCTTCCTTAGACCTTCCCACCATGTCACATCTCAATATCCTTTCATGTAAGCACCTATTGAGTATAAACATGCACTTTGTATTAGTCACAGCCCCAGGCCTTCCCATAACCAATGCTAAGTTACACAACATTCCGGATCCCAATAGGTCATGGATCAGAATTGGCCCTGGTCTTGGTCCAAACATATCAACACGCCCCGTTGCGTTCACCTACCTTCCCTGGCTAGTCAAAACTAGTTGTCAGTGAGCCCCTGACGGTCAGAGTGGTGTCGCTCCATCTACTCCAGTCACGCTGGGGGCTCCATGCACGAACCATAGACAACCAGCCTCCATGTAAGCTTGCACGAGCTCGCACATGGCACACACACAGCAGGCAAACTGCAAGACTTGTTGCAAGACAATCTGGGCTTCTTCGACAACAAGACATTGTTCCTCCGGTCAACCGCTGAATAAATAGCCTTGTAGCCTACCGTGTCTCCCTATTGTGTGAGCACTTGGGGGAGTTTGTTGGCCATTTGTCCTTGCCATAGTTGGAGCTGGCTCTGAGATTTATGTGGAAAAAGGGCCAAGTGTTTTGTTGTGCTTTAGGATACGTTGTGTGGTACTTTATAAGCTAAATACAATATATTTTAATGGTGTCTCATTTAGAGGGGTAACTGGCCCTGGACATGGCTGGTACCCATGTCCAAAGGTGGCTTCATAACACCTGTATTGTAACATTCATTCTAGGCGCACTGACCGTGCCTCTGGCCCCTGTGGTCGCATTGAGAGCACGTCGCATGGCAAGGCCGGGGTGCCCGTTTGCGAACTATACCTTGAGGTGCCCAGCCAGTGGCTACCTCCCGGCTTTCAATAATAGGAGTTGCCAAAAATCGCCACTGAGTGTCCTCCCGGCATTGTAATAGGAGGCGCCGTTCTGCCTTGAGCATACCTCAGGGCATATAATAGGAGGCAAATTGAGCTTCATTGCATCTGGTAGTACTGGCGATAGTGTTGGATATTCAGACCACCACATCTACAGAGCCCCTTCTCGATGACGGTCGAAGGGTTAGACTTTTCTGTATCGAAATCTGATGGACCTTTTGAGGGGATCAAGGTGATGGTCGCTGATTTTGATTTGTTTTGTATCGAAGTTGGGAATGATGGTTGTGGCAAAAAGACACGTTTCATATTCTACATGTCAATAGCCATGGTCATAAATTGTGACTTGGTTGAATAGGATAAGTCGAGTAAGGGGATTGGTGGAGAAATTTAACGACTCTACTGAGCAATTTAGAGGATCCGGATATTCTTTTTTGGGAGAGTCCGAGACTGAGTTGGCCCAGTGGAAGGTCATACTAAGGGAAGTTTTGAGCATTGATTTTATTCTTTATCTGTCCATCCTGGGAAGGAAAACTAGTTAGTGTTGAAAGAGGTGCAAAAGAAAAAAGAGCCTGAGACACTAGTACTTGGAGAAAGTAGTGGTGGTCTATTGCATTTGTTTCCATATTATTGGGAATTTCGTCAGCTCAGATCAGTGGTGCACAGTGAAAAAGAAATTTGAAAGTTACCATCTGAATGTGAATAGTTATTGCGGTATTCAGTCTTTAAAACGTGGGAGTTACACCTAGTGCAAACAGTGGTATGGGATGTTGTTGCCATTACAATATCAATACGATGGAGATAGTGAAAGGGGTCTCTGAGATTCAAGATGCTTTGCAACTAGATGGTTGATGGCATGGACTATGGGCCGAGGACTTGACTAGGTTGTAAGCTCAATCGACCGCGTGGAATGGTAGCACTTGCAGGCAGTCATTGTGGGGGAGTTGTTGCTTGCAAGTAGTCTCTTCCATTCACGAATAAGCACATGGTATTGAGCCCTAGTCAGGGGGACAGCTGTGCATGGATATATGCCAGATTGCTCTGCATTGGTGATTGGATTGAGATGCCCTATAAATGGTGACAGATCAGTGCAGTGCGGAGTTGAGAGGTCTTTCATTAGGATACTTTGTCATGGTGGTGACATTGTTGGAATGACTAAGGTACACGGCAGTCCCAACGAGAGGTGGGAACCTAGAGGGACATGACTGAGGAGTAAAAAAAGTGGATGACTTGGTTATTCCTCAGTTGGACAACTGGTTCATAGATACATACAGATTTGACTTATCAGGCTGGAGGGATGCTGGATACTCCTGGCTGACAGGCGGCAAAGGGAGTTGGAGCAGACGCTCATGACCTGCCACACTAAGACACAGGTTACATTTGTTTTTATTGCTCTTTGAAAGACAAACACAAGTGCAGATCCAGCAGAGATTGGAAAAACCTGATTATGAATTTTATGAGATGAGCAGTTGTTGCATTGTATATCGATATTGCAAAACAGCGCCAGGACAGAGCGGGGTTGGTAGTAGGTGACTGGTCTTGCCACACTCCCTCTCACTCACATCGAACCTCCACCTGTGTCCTACACCTGGAACTCCGCTGCAAACACGCACAAAGCTCCTGCAGCCCCGGTGTTCCACTGAGTCTAACTACACCGGTGCTGGCTACCACTTCACACCGGGAACTTCTACCAGTAACCCGGCACTAACTTCCTGACTCTGATCCACGGTCCACCAGCTCATACTCTGACTCCGAGCTACCTCTTTGTCCAAAGGCCCTATGGCAACCTCGCCGTGAACCAGCCTGGCGCCCGTTCACTCCACGTGGTCAGCACGCTCATCATCCCACCGTACCTAGGGCTATCCATAGCTCCTACCTCCGCCCTCCATAGGCCACGCTACTCCAGTTTGCCGTGGCACCTCAAACCACACTCCCCACTGAACCTTCGCTTGAGCCTCAGTTTCCCGGGGAACCAAAAAATGGTGTGGCGCAGTGCCTTTTGCAGTGAGCTAGGCCGAGATGGCCTTCTACAGTTCACAGATGGGCGCACTGAAAACCATCTGCCCAGCCTCTTATTACCTCTAACGGCGCGTTGTGGCCTGTGCTAACCTGTCATTTGCTTCTGTGTGGAGCCCCTCGTCCAGCTGCCCCACTTGAGTCTGCTCAATCTAAACTGCCACATCGACTCCACCGTCGTGTTCCTCTTGCACCTCCCTATCTCATTTGAGAATGGCCCGGCAAGGTTCGACGCACTCGGATAGAGGAGGGAAGTCAGTCAGGTGGTCAGCAGCAGTCTTAAACCGCCTGATGAACCACTCGACCTTCCAGTCTGGGTGCCCATTATGCAGTCTTCCAATGCGCCACTCCATCAACCAACATCCTGCCTGCGCGAACTCCCACTCCAACTCATGGCGCTACACCGCCAGGGGTCGTGACCCTTTTGCCATGTTGTTTTCAGCCTCACGCGGCCGGGCGTGCAAGCAAAACGGCTCTGCACACCATTCCCGCTGCCTTCTTTGTGGTTGCATCCCTCGCGTCAGACAAGATCCTGCTGTCTGTCCGCGTTTGGCCTTTCAGTGTACTGCAGTACTGCAAACGCCCTCCCAGTATGTCAGGGTGTGCAACGCTACATTTCCGGCGTTCTTACTACCCGACGCTACCCTGTAGATGATGATGGCGCCCTCCCCACTCGCCCACCCCCTTTCATCTCCCCGATCGGCGCCTACGTGGCTCAGTTCGGCAAGCAAGGATGTGCAATGCCGTCTGATTTGGGGACGCACACAAGCGTGGGCCCAGCAGGGCAGGCGGCCAAATGGCCAAACTGGGAGTTGGTATACTTCTAGCCCCTTGTTTCAGTCATTGCTCTAGAACAATGGACTCTGCGCCTATTGCAGGGACTGAAAGTCCCTTGGCACCTCCCCCACCGCCAAGGGCCTCTCAACGTCTCCAAGGCGCCCTTTGTGCCTTGGCTGTGGCTGGAAAAGGCACCGCCAGGCCGGCCGGCCCGCGTTGCCCACGTGTTTGGGTGCTTCCATATGGAAGCATATGAACCTAGAGACGCCCGCCTCGGTAGAAAGGGGTGCTGCCAGGACGCTCTTGGAAGCACCAACTCTGGCAGCACACCCGCGTGGTGCCTGCGAGAATGCTACTATATCTCATGGGGAGCGCCGTCCGACCCTCAGCGGCTAGGCTGTTGCTGAGTTTCCCTTGTTGCTTGAGTTGTCATTGACTTGATTTTGACGTCCGTTGTTGATACGGAAACGCCGCTGATACTCCAAAGAACTGACCGATCCTTGCCATTGCATTCGATGGCTGTGCCCCATGAATTTTCAATGCCACATAGCACCTGGCCTCCGGATTCCATGATTTAATGGAATGTTGGCTGTCGGTCACTTTTTCCGCAGCTAACAAATGGAAGCCTCTAAGGGAGAGAAAAGGAGGGGTCCCGCAATTACTCATGACAAATATCCATTTGCTGAGCGGCGCACCGCATGTGCATGTGGCTAGACGCGGCCCAAAGTAGGCTAGCCTGAACTCTAGCGTCCAATGGGGCTGTGAAGTGCAAAGGTGTGTTGCGTTGCTTCGTGCAATGCTGGCCACCGCATCGGAGTCGATCGATGCACATGCATTTTGTATGTGGCTGGATTTTTCCTGCTGCATAGTATTAATATCGTCAGGCTAATTGATGTCCAACTTCCTAGCAGTGTACTCCAAGTGCAAACTGTGGGACTCTGCCTGTATGACAAAAGTGAAAAGACAGAAATCGAGACAAATGGCAAGGACTGGAATTCAGACAAGACATAAGCCTGGAATGACTGCTTGCTGGAGTTGTAACAGTTACAACTACAGCAAGCAGTCATTCCACAGGTTAGCAATTCACAAAATCCTGCTAATTTGCATTTGAAGAAACGTACTGCAATTTGGCATTGTTTCAATGCTGGCATTCTTCTTTCTCTGTAGGCAAGGGAAATAGCACTCAACAAGGCTGAAGAAAAAGATCACCAGATTATGGTCGACTGCATGAGGCGCTTCGACGTGGGAACTTCCTCCAGTCGTTCCAATCCTAACTTGGGGCAGAACAATATTCCTGTGGCCCCAAAGGAAACAGTGCTGGGAAGGCTGAGGAGGCTATTCACAGGTTCATGAACATACGACCATGCATCTTTGTATGTTGGGGCAAATTGTAAAACAACAATTGTAATGTGTCTACTCAAGTCAATTGTCTGTCCAGAAGTGCAGTCAGTATATGTGGAGTAGGCATGAGTGCTTATTTAGGTGCATTGCGAGTGGCAACCACGCAACTCGATGGGGCAGGGCATATCAATACAGATACAGCATATGATACATATTTGTACAGGTACAGTGCATCCAGGCACGGATGTCAAAACGCCCATCAACATAAATACAGTACGTTGCGACGTTGGGCGCACAATCACCAAAAACGAGGCAGAAGGGACCGGCAGGCCACCAGCCCCTCCTTTGCGCTCCCCATCTTCTACAAGAGGAGAATCCTCCCCATCATCCACTTGAAGAGAAAAGGACAGAGAAACAGACCTATTCGTTGTTCGAGCGCCTCCCTTGCTGAGCCTGAAGGCGAGGCACCCGGCACCCTGAGAACGTTCAATAACAACCCCTCCCCCTCCCCCACGTGCCGCTTTCTATCATGACTCAACAGCTTGCCCCTTGCAAACGCCCGCGGGCACCCGCGCCTGACCCTGGGAAGACTGCTCCTGGGCCAGGAAAACTGCGCGATGCTGTGACTCTATCAAACTAGCCAACCCACTCACCCGGTCGGTCGCGCCGCCCCACACAAAATCTCGTCATGTCAACGCGTCAATTCCGGACAGCACACCGAGCCTCCCTGCCAGCGCACGGCACGGCCAAGCGCGGCCGGGAGCAAATCATCCAGCAGACGCCCACCGAACAATTATTCCCGAGCCACTCCAGCCCAGCACGCGATTGCGGACACACCCACTCTGCACGCACCCAGACACCCTGCCAGGACACTTGGGCCCATGGCGTCCTCAAAATTATCTTGCCCGGGTGGCCCACGGCCTCGAGGTATTATTTGAATAAACGAATAACAATCTGGTCCCCGGGCCGTGAGTCACCATTTCAAAACCGTTTTCCCGGGGCCCGCCGGCCACAAAATCTCCGGCTAAGCAATCTGACAAAGCCCCGCGCACCGCCCCCTCGGGCGCGGCAAGCGAAGGGAGTCCACCTGACAACACACGCCCGTGAACGGGCAGGACACTGACCCCGGCCAAGGACGTCTGCCCCGGTGCCCTCGGTCACGTTATCCTTTCAACAAAGCAAACTGTGATTCTGCCCGCAAACTTTGACCAACAGTGTGCGACAGCCATCATGCACACCAACGCCCACAGGAGATGTGTCCTCCCTTCCCGGTCCCTTAAAAAAACTGGAAATCCACGGCTGTTCAACCTATTAGGCAGCCATCCGTGCTGCATGAACAGACCGCTGCTGGTGAAGAATTCTGAACTCCAAGACAAGCATCAACCCTGCCAAGCCTAACATCCACCAAAGAGACAATCCACCACCAGATCAGCGACTCCATCAAAGCACAGCACACGCAAACTAGAGCGGAATCAAATCAGGCCGCCACCTTGGCAGCAGCGCGCAAGAGCTCCGATGTACCAGCTGGCAACGTTGGCAATGTTTGGCAATGCTTTCAACCCCATGCCTGAATTCAATCTATTCGACTTTGACTCGTTGTGTAATCTGAACTCACTGCTGGGGGCATGTGCCACAGCTCAGGACGCTGGCCATGTTGATGTTCACCTGCATGTGGCTGCCCATGCGATCATCCCTGTCCTGCTTGCCTACCTACCCGTCTGTCCTTCAGTCCAAGACAGCACTTTGAGGTGGGTCCAATCCATGTCCACTGCACTGCTCTTGTCAGAGCTCATGACTAACACGCTCTCCAGCAGTCAAGGAATGCAGGGGGGGTCACCTGCCTCATCCCCAAACCCTGCCTGAGTCACAACCAGGATGTCAGCATGGGCGCCACACCGGAAGGAAAAGGTGGAAGAGACCAAATTGACAATACTGACTGGAACTGATTGAGAACTGGAAGAAAAGAGACACCACCAAACTTTGTGCGCAATACAGTAAGCTGCATGACAAAGTACATCAAGTATATCCATTGCTTAGTACTGCTGCATAATATACTGCGTCCTCTGTCCCACAGCAACGTCCCTTATGACAGCACACATCTAGTTTTACATCAAAACCTGAACTGAAATTCACAGTTCTGCACATTTGTAGCTGTTATTGTAATGGATGGTGTACAGAAGTGAATCCTATTCAATAGAGCGAAAACTTGAGTGTGTTTCCACTCTGGCTACAAAAAGGGCCAATTTTGTGGGCTAACCCTGCAAGCCCAGAAGAGCAGTGGTGAGCCGTGTTATCATCCAGCCAGCGGTCCACGGCCACGTTTCAATAGCTTGCAACGCCACTTCGTCTGACAAGTGGCGCACTCATTCTTGTGAGTCACAGGAATGTGAAATGGGCTCTGAAAAGCTTGATTATTAACCATCGTCTGATCGTCCACTCTTTACGCAAATAAGGGCCTTTTGGCTGATGTGGAACAGGGGTAGAGAAAGATTCTTCTCCAGATTTGAAATGTCACTGGGGATTTGGCACCTGGTCTTTCCAAATGAGGTGTCTATTCGAACATTTGTCCTGATCCTTGTAAGATATAAGCATGCCACGATTCCAGACAGAGGGCATCTGCTATGGGACAGAGGAAGTATGCTACAACACCATGTATTATCTGTGAAGCAATACAACCAGAAACGCAAAACTATGCAAAGGCCACATGCAAAAGCCTGGCTAAAGTGATACCTCATCGTAGACTCAAAGCCTGTTGGGCAAAAGAACCATCTTTTCCTTTCAGCATCATTTGCAGCCAGACAGGAGGAGACACAACATGAACATGCAAGCACCTCGCGCTGGCAATCCATTTGGATGTCCATGATCTCGTCCAGCCCTCCCCCCCCCTCGCCGCTCTTCACTGTGGCAAGAGCCTTCTTGGTTTGGTGCGGCATCACAGCATTAGAGTCATCATTTCGTGCAAAACGGCCGCGCACCCGTGGCCGGCTGTCTGCAAGCGTCTTGCGGCACTGTGCACAGCAACAAGCACATGACGAAGGCACGGTTGACAGAAACAGGTGCTGCACTAACGTGCTGAATGAATGCTGGGTTGCGGCAGCCAAGGCGCTGCACAAGTAATGAGCAGCAGGTGGTTGCACTCAGAATGAGAGCATCAGCATACACATTCCAAAAAAGGACTGTGAAAGGCAGATGCAAATTGTGGACAACTGTATTGAAAGCAGAGCATCGACTTGTAACTATTGCGCAAACAGAGTCTGAAAAATCGAGAAACCAGTTGTGCTACACTGTGAAGTGTTGGGTCATGATGCTTGTGGCAAGCTTGATGGTGACAACATCACCTTCAAAGACCTTCAATGCAATGTGGTTTGCAGCATGTACATAAAGGATGAAATAACTGATCTGATCAACGAAACATGCTCCATGTATTGCATGTGTGTCGTTTGCGAATACAGCAAGACACTGCCTCACACACCTGGTAGGTCACCCTCTTCTCAAACTTCCTCTCATGCCGCTTCTGCCTGTACCTAAGCACTTTCCGCCGCCGCTCCTCCACTGTGAGACGCCCTATCTTCTGTGCATCACCAGATGCCTCAGCCCCGGCAGCAGCGACAGCAGCATTCAGGCTGGAGAGCACAGGTGTGCTCTGCGACTTGCGGAGCACCCGAGAGGGGGACTCGTCTCCTGTTGGTGCTGTGCCAGGTGGGGGCATGGGGAAGACACCTGATGATGGTGTCGATGACATGGGCTGCGAGAGGAACGTATGCTGCAGTATTGAAGGCAGCCTGCAGCAAAAACTGTTTTCTACTCTACAGTTCTTATGCCAAATGAAAGTCACATTCAACAACTCAGGTGCTACGACATTCCACATAGAAGGCGTGGGCCTTGTGCTGCCTCAGCAGAGACTGCAAGGGGATGGAGCCCATGGGACAGATCGCAAGACTATGATCGCCAAATCTAAAAACGAGAGGTAAGCACTCTGGCTGTGTACTGTTGCCATCTTGCCTGTCGAGGTCATTTTGTGGGACACACACAATGTGTGTGTCAACCATTTGCTCTTGGGGAGCCATTTGTGTCCCTGGAATAGAATGCTTGGACAGCAATGGTATAAAAATTATTTCATTTTGCTGAAGCAATGCAATGTTGAAGTGGTTCAAAATATGCATAGTGGCACTGCAAAGAGCTCCATGCACGCACCCTGACATTGGCATTGACACTGCAGTCGATGAACTGCTTGGCTGTTGCTGCGCCACTGTCTGCAACACGCCTTGCTGTGTGGGCATCCCACTCATCATGAAGCTACTGTCTTGCACAAAGAACCCTCCAGGTGCCATGGCCTGCCCCATCGAGCACAACAGTTGCACCAGCTTCAGCTTGCGTTGTTACCAACCCCACGTTTTATCTTCCAGGTTGTGCCCTGATGAAAATCGCATTTATCCTGACTGGGAAGATGCGTCTTTCCATGGTCGACTCTTATGCAATGAAAAACAGTGCAGAAAACCACAGAAACAATGGTTGTGGCGCCACACATGCTGCAGACGCTATGCAGTGTCGATTCACCAGTTTGTGCAGCAGATACCACAACATGCATAACCCCATGATACACTGATGAAAATCGCATTTATCCTGACTGGGAAGATGTGTCTTTCCATGATTGACTCTTATGCCATGAAAAACAGTGCAGAAAACCACAGAAACAATGGTTGTGGCGCCACACATGCAGCAGACACTATGCAGTGTCGATTCACCAGTTTGTGCAGCAGATACCACAACATGCACAACCCCATGATACACCAATCTTTCAAGTGTTACACCACCCTGCAACGTTTTTTCAACCTCCACCAGAACGGGCTGGGGAGATCCCTAGGCAAGGGATTTCTGGAAGGGAAGCTTAGCCACTCCCGGCCTCTAGTTCCAACTGTCTGACAGAGCGTCCAAACACAATGCAATTTAGGGAATAATCCATCAACAGACACATGTGCCAAAATGCTGGCAAACCCACCTTAGCCATGCTGG
>CAJHUC010001403.1:0-59252 GCA_905146915.1 Ostreobium quekettii | reverse complement strand
TGAAACGATATGCAATCAGTGATTGAATGTCCTGAAAATGCGTAGGATGCAACATGCGATCAGAACGATCGAGGTCACTGCGAGGACCCTTTTTGGTCCTGTCCGGCTGCGCCGGTGTGTGAGACAATTTCATCACACGATTCACAGCAATTTGTGCAGCTCGCACTTTCGGAACAGGAATCACCGGTGCTGCGTTCATGCGCACATCCATCGGTGCAGTTCGCAGTTTCACACTGGTGATATTATGCTTTCGCATTGCCAAACACAGTTTGGTGGAAGCATGTAACGCTGACACGCGTTTGCGAGCGGGACTCACCGGCATCTGCGGGAGTACTCCACGCCCTTCGCACTCGCGGGGATGGTCAGCTGAGTAGGGCTTGAAGCACTTGTAACAGCGTCCAGCCCGCTTCAAGACTTCCAACGTTGTGTCGCGTAATTGCGCACTGTTGGTGACCATCTTTTCTTCCATTGGGTCGCGGATGTCGGCCAGCGGCTCGTAGTTCCGCTCCCCATGCGAAGCCTGCGGCTGCATTTTCATAGCAACACGAGAACTTTTGTAAGTCGTCCCTCCTTGACCTCTCGGTCTGTTATTCAAAACTGGTTTACCACGACGATCCATTTTCAATGCGTGGTATTTTTGAATAACTCTGTTAGGAGCAAGACGATTACTCGTGTGCGGTTTGCCATCCCGGCTTTCATTTCGACGAGAGCCATATGCCTTGTATTCTTGGTCATATGTTGGTCCCACTTTATACAAATGCGCCCTCAGGCTGGCATAAGTGGTCCATTGCTCATCATCTTTATTTAAGAGGCATTTCCTCTTAATATCTGGACGGAGTCCAGTATACAATGCATGCAACTTGGAAAAATCATCAAGTTCGTTCTCACACTTGAGAAACATTTGTTCAAAGAGCTGCATGTATTTGATTGTATCGGGACCCGAGGTCCCTGCCCTTGTAAAGGCTGCTATTTCCGACCAAATTTCGAAGTCGGAACATTTATGATCATAAAGTGTCTCCATGCCATACTTAAACTGTTCCCATGACAGTTGAAAGTCTGGCTGTGATAGCACTTCTGCATCAATTGTTATCCCCCATATGTGTCCCAACTGGGCTAGTAGGCCATGTTTCACTGACTCTTCAAGAGTATTCAGTGCTATCCACCCCCATTGTGTCCGGGGCGCCATAGTAGTTTTGAAATACATAATGATTTCTTGTAACCACTTGGTTAAGGCCTGTTTATCTTCATTCCATTTTGGGGGTTTCATGCCCTGACTATTCATCTTAGGCATGTTCATGCTCACCTGAGCTTCCCTTCCGGGTTCGTAATAAACTGGCGCATATGGAATCTCCTGCGCCGCTGCCAAATAGGCTTGACCGGTATAACCCGGCCCTTGGGGATTGTACCCCTCCGGAGGCGGTGGAGGCCCCATTTCCGCCCGATGTGGCTCAACAGCCTGATCACCCTCCAACCCAAACAGAAATTCCTCATGTGGAGGTTCCTGGGTCTGGAAATGACCGGGCGGGTACTCGTACACCCTCTCGTAACCTCCCGATCCGGATGGATGGGACGATCCACTGTAAGCGGGTGTTGAGTATTCCTCTTGTCTTGGGGCGATCTCCGCCTGCGGTACCCTTCCGGGTTGGTATGCCCTCCCGGGCTGTGCCGCCATCCCTGGCTGATAATACCGGACTGGCGGATACACAGCTGACTCCGGCGCAAATGGAGACATCTCCTGCAGCCTTTGAATCTTTTGCTGCGTCGTTTGCACAGGAGGCTGTGATGTCCGCTGTCCAGCCTGCCCCATTGTATAAAGCCGCACCAGCTGTCTTGGCGCCATTTCTGGCTGAGCCACTGGACGAGCCGGTGTGGAGGGACCTGCCTGCATCGATGGTCCCGGGGGCATTTGCACCGATCCCTCTTCAGGGACTTTTCGGCCAGTTCTCTGGATGGCCTGCCATTCCATGGCGGCTTCCTGACCCTCTGGCACATATATCCCCAGTGCCGTCTGCTGCGCATCAAAGAGGCCACGCAGCTTCCCGGGTATACGTTGGAGGGCGTCCCTTGGGACTTGGGCCCTGTACGGGGCATGGCCTCCACGGGGATGATAATACCCCTTAAAGTATACCCCTCCATGAGGGTCATGAAAGGCACCCAGCGTATCCCAAAAACCCCTCGTGTCCTGTATGACAGGGACACGCATCACAGGGGTGGGCTTTGCAGCCTCGTGCGGCACCTTGGCACGTCCACTTTGATCGGCCGCCATTTGTTGGGCGCGGCGTTCCTGGTATCCAGGCCCCGGTTTCGCCGGTTTGTAGGCAATTTCCTGCCGTCCATGAGAAATCTGCTTTGCTTCTTGAAGCTGCAGAAATGCTGCATAATCCTCATCTCCCCTGATGGAGCGCAGCTGTGCAGCTTTTTCTGCATCCGCTTTCGCTTTCTGCAAAGCAGCTTCCTGTCTCTGCAGGATCTCATAGGTCTCCCGTCTTTCCCGGGGAATTGGACTGGCAGGTTCACCTGCTGAACCGAGATACACAATCTCATCGTTACCAGCAGAATCACCAACTTCTGCACGGTTACGCATCTGTGTATTCTTCACAACAGGTCGCAGCAAAGACAGTTCAACAGGATGATTACCTGAAACTGGCCTTTGCGGGCCTTTGGATTCCTCCTTTGCCTTTCTAGGCTGTACTCTCGCCTCTGCAGGCGGATCTTTTGCCTTATCAGGCTGTTCTTTCGCCTTTGCTTCTCCAGGCGGGGTCTCCCTCTCCGGCATCCTTTGCACCTTAGGACCGCTGGTTACCACAACCGATAGCGATGCCGGTTCCGGTTGGATAGGGACAAAGCGGGCAGGGTGGTTTACACCACTGTCACTGCCGCTACTGTCCTGCTGGTCTGCCCAGCGGGTGGAGGTCCCCTCCTTGGCAATACGGGCAAAGGCCTTAGCCTGTTCGGCCGGGTCCAGCTCATCGACCTTGGGCTGTACCTCCAGGCGCTGCGCCTTTTGGCTGCCTCCTGCGGAGAAAAACCGCTTGATCTCAGCCTTGCGCTGGCGTTTGTGAGCTCGCTTACGCTCATACTTTTCAGAATTCAATTGACGATCCCGCTCACGTCGCAGCGCTTTCAACTCTCTCCGCTGTTTGGCCTTTCTGGCCTTTTGCTCGTCTAATTTCTTTGCCCGAGCAAAACGATCTCGGTTACGAATCCGTCGTCTCTCCTTCTCCATCCTATGCACTTGTGCACGGGTTGACATATCACCCGGCAAAGGAGAAGCACATGATGAGAACGACAATTCCGAGATCTCCTCCCACCGCTCGTGGGGATCATTAGGGTCTGGTCTCTCTGGACTCCCCTCGCTCAAGTCCCATGGTTCCGGGATATGCCTGAGCGCAAAGGCCATCTTTTCTGGCCAATTTGGGTCCTCTTTGGCAATTTGATCTGCCATTCCAGGACCATACCACCTTTGTATTCTAACCAGTCTGGCGGTGGTTAACCTTTCTCCAAACTGGTCGGCGGCCATCCGCCATCCCTCGTCAAGCTCATCGACGAGATCGCTGTGGAACTTTGTCCACATTGCACGGCACGGTGGTTGCCGGCTATATGGATCTCGAGTGTCTGGAACGAACTCCAGCACCCTTGAGCTTTCACCAGGCCCCCACTCTGGTAACGCAGGCCTCCGAGGGCTCCAGTTATGGCCTCCCGGCCTTGGCGGACTTTTTCCGCATACTGCTTGAGCGCTTTCTGTGAGCGACTCATCTCCCGTCCCGTCCGATCCACTAGGTGTTCTCACATGCACCTGGGATTTGAGCCGTAGCTCCGGGATCTTGACCTTCCGGCCTTGCATTCTCTCAACTCGCCCTAAGGCTTTGGCCTCCCAGCCTTGATATGGAGATTTCTCACTTTCCATCGGCCGCTCACCTGGCGATGGACTCTTCCGCTTGGAGCGCTGCTTGCCAGCAACCTTCCAGTCTTCCTCTGGGATGGTTGGCATGGGCAGCTCCGACGGACTGGGGGCCCTCACAGCTGGCACCACCTGTTGGGCGCTTCTCTCTTCTGCCTCCTGGGCCCGCTGCTTTTGCTTCAGGAGGCGGTCACTCAACGCCTTGACCTGGTCTTCGGCGGAGGTTTTGGCTTCTTGTGCCTCGCGGCTCTGCTGCTTCGCCTTCTTCATAGCCAGCTCTTTCTCTCGAGCTTCTTTCTTGGCCTTGTTGACGGCGATCTCCAGCGAGGCGATCCTCTCGGCGGTCTCTTCATCCCGCTTCGCTCTCGCCTTCTCGGCCGCGGTATCCGCCATCTTCTGCAGGAGCTCTTTGATACCAGGGATCTTCAGCAACGTCGCCGCCGCCTCAGCGTCCTGATCTTGCTCCTGTGTCTTCTCCGCCGCCGGCGGGGTATCCACTTCTTCCATCGGCTCATCTTCCCCTGCGGGTACCGATGTGGCTGTGGAGGGTCCAGCCATGTCCTCCCGGACTGTTACACCTCCTGGCCCATCCCGGGCTTGTTCAGTTCCTTGCCCATCCCGGGCTGTTTCGATCGCCTGCCCATCCCGGGCTTGTCCTTCCCACTGCCCATCCCGGGCTTGTTCCTCCGATTCCTCAGCCTCCATGGAGGAGGCCGGGGAAGGGCTCCGGCGTCTTGTGCTCTCGCGCGCTCCCAGGTGGAAGCGTGGTTGCCACCCTCAGGCGGCTCCGAAACCAAATGTTATGAATAGGATGTGGGTGTGGGGTTCCTGCCCTCTTTGAGCCGCGGACCCGCCTCGCCGGGCACCTAGGTCCTTACAGGGCACCTAGGCGGGACCACCCCTCCTACTCCCGTATCCTAATATGGATAAAGGTTACATTGGGTGAGGAATAGTACGTGCCTTGGGCAGGGCATCCCCCACACCAAGGGCCATTAGTAGGACGTCTCCCACATCAGGCTGGTGCGCGTAACATTTGCCCCGTTCCTGCAGCTTGGCCATTTCATTACATTTGGGCTTCCCATTGGCTCGCTTTTTCTTGCAAAGTCTCTACGCAATCCTTTGTTTCAAGCAAAGTTGGTAGGATAACCTCATCCTCCCCCCCAAGCCAAGTTGGACTTGGAGGCCTGGGTCAACATCCAGAGTTGTGAGGGATTCCCTCTCAACCCGGACTTGGTTCCCTTCATGGGTACCCTCGCCATGGATGCCAGCCTGACGGGTTTGGGGGCCTCTTTCTCCCCCTTGGGTGAGTCCCGCCCCCTCCTTGCAAGGGGTTTTGAGACCATTCCTTGAAGCACATCAATGTGCGTGAGATGCAGGCGGTGGAGTGGGCCATACGCAGCTTTTTTCCGGCTATTTCCCATGGCCTTCCTTTCAGGCTTCGGCTGTTGGTCAACAACCAAGTGGTCATTTATTGCCTCCGTAGCATGACTACACATTCCAAGCAGCTCCTCCGCCCCCTCCGCCAGCTACACCAAGTTTGTACGGTATGCCACCTCTTGCTCGACCCGAACTATATTCGGTCAGAGGACAACATCGTAGTGGACCGCCTATCACAGATTTGGGTGGCGGATGACTACCAACTCCACCCAACTATGTTCCGCAAACTGACACAGCGTTTTGTCATTGGATGTGCGACCGCTTTGCTTTTGTGGTGAATACCCTTTGCCCAAGGTACAATAGCATACACGCAAACGTGGGGAGCATGGGGACGGATGCCTTTCTCTAGGATTGGATAGGGGACGCCAACTGATGCAACCCCCTGTGGTGCCTCCTTCCCCGCCTCATCTCCTTCTTTGCCGCCCGGCCCACCATGGAAGCCATCGTCGTCATGCTGGATTGGCCAAGCACGCTTTGGTTCCCGCCACTTTGGACTCTTGCGGCGGAGGAGCTTCTGATTCCCCGCCATCGGGGCATGTTTTGCCCCAGGGATCGAAGTCTTCCGGTGGTGCTTCCTCTGCCAAAGTGGAACCTTCAGGCGTTTTACATCCGCCCTCGGAATGCTCCTTGAGCGTGGGTGCTCAGGCCCCCGCCAGGGAGGTCAACCTCCCCCCGGATGACCCGTTGCGAATGGAGCCAATGCCGGCAAACCACCCCCTCTATGGGCTGGATGTGGATGGTCTTCTTCAATTGGACTGTGCGTGGATGCAGTCCGAGTTTTTGTCTTTCTACACGGAGTCGACACAGCATTCTATGCAAGCCAAGTTTGCCAAGTTCTAGGCATTCTGCGCCTCCGCGGAGCTCCAAAAGCTTCCCGCCCGCCCGTCAACGATCTACTGCTACATTTGGTTCTTGCGGGAGGAAGGCCGGGTGGGCGTCCGCAGCCTCCCCCAATACCTGGCCGCCATTTCAATGGTGCACCAGTTCGTGGGCCATCTTTAGTTCTCTGCGTTCGACCGGGTGATCCACTTGCTCACCCGGCCATGGCGTCGCCAATGCCTGGAGCCGGCTTCCTCCCATGCTCCGGTGCCGGCAACTTTGATGCAATGCATTCTAGAGCTCACCTTGCGGATTGCTGATTTGCTTCTATTGCAGGTGTCCATCTCCACCCTGCTCGACTTTGTTTTCTTCAACCAGGCCCAGAGTGGCCATTTCATTATGTTGGACGATGTGCGGGTGGCGGACGGCATTGTGTTCTTCTGGGAACGCAAGACCAAGCTCAAGAGTGCCACGGACCTGGCCATTTGCTTACGCTATTGGCCGTCGCAGGGCACCCCCGAGATCGTCAACCTCCTCCTTCGCTGGGGCGCCTTTCGGGATTGTGCCTGGGCGGATGCTGATGGGGCGCCGGCGCATTTTTTCACTCTCCCGGGCGAGCACGACCCGTCCTCCTACATGGTTTCTTTGTGGTTTTGGGACCTCCTGGCATCCTTGCCGGATCTGCACCCCGGTGCCTTTGATCACCACGGCTTGTGCGCGGGTGGGGCGTCAGCCTGGTTCGCCCTGGAGGTGCCCGAGCAGTGCATCCCCCACTTGGGCGACTGGCGCAGCGCTGCCATGTGGCGGTACATTGATGTGTATCGAATCCCATCAGAGTGGGATTATCGCCTCTTCAGGTGGATGACAATTACCGCCCAGGACTTGCATGACAGGTATGGCTACATCTTTTGCTCTGGAGGAGCATCGTGTGTCTGAGGGTGACTGGGCACACAAGCTGTGGGTACCTCGGGTTGTATTGGGACAAACAGCGGTCTTTGTAATGTATTTGTCCAGTGTGTGTGTGGACCGGGGCGGGACAAGGAGCCCGGTCCAGAGGAAAACGATGAAAGAGGCCATAAGCCATGGCAGCGCTGGTTTCAGAATGCCCGTATGTTTGTTATGGCCAAAATCTAATTTAGCTGGCTGTGCTGAGTAAGGGTGCCCTGAAGATGTCAGCCATTGCTGGATATCTTCAGATTGCACTCCCAGTTCTCCTGATGGTGACACTGGTGCTGTAATATGCAAAGGCTCACCAGGGCAGCCTCCATTATAGGCACATTGGTCACCATCTGTCTAGAAAAGGTGCCTTGCAAAAGTCCAATCTCGAAGCAATGGCGTTTGCGACAAACATTTGCCCTGCATGGTTGCGTCCATGATGCCCGATCTGTTGGCATCGCTGCCCCACAGTCGCCTTTCAGTTGGACCTCTTCTTAGTTTGGAGCCCTTGTTACTGAACTCTGAGTAACTGCCATAAATGCTGCTGCTGCTACTACTATTGCCACTGTATGAATCACTAGGAAAAAAGGGCCAAATAACACATGTTCAAAGTGCACACAGTTGAAGGTTTTGGGTTATTTTTGCGTTCTTAGCGTGCAGAACTTCGATAAAACGTGTTTTATGTATGTTTGAAAAAGTGCTATTTGGTGCTTTTTTCGCTGGTGAATGGGTGGAAGGTTCCTGCCATTGCTGCTGTCATTTTCAACTTCTATGTTAGTGCAACAGCAAACATGGGCATGCGTGTGCCGCCGCTCACTGCAGGCAGATTTCCGTGTCGACGCAGACTCAAAATGCGATGCCCTAAAGGGTACCGCTTCTGTGCAAAAAGCCAAGATTAGATGGAGGGAAAAATGGAATCCACTAATGTGCAGCAAAAGTTCATGCAGTTCAGAAAGCAAACTGGAAGTTGCAGTTCATGCAGAGACGCGTGGCAAATACATCCACATGCTTCCGTACATTAGTATTTCTTCCTTTAGAATGTCATGATTTTGCCGTATTGCCCAGAAGAGAGTCTGCTTGGAAACTTGACCAGATGTATTCTATAATTTGCAAGCATGGCACTAATTGAGAAATAATGTCTCACACCGCCAATTAGAAAATGGCAATCGATTGACCCCTGGGAATTGTCAATCTGAGCTATCTCCCTGGATAGGAGCTCCTTCGCCTTTTTGTTACAGCTGACTCCTGAGAACATGGTCCAATCGCGTGGAATGTCTGCACATGAGGTTTCATAGCATTCGTGACTACTGAAAGTACAATCTCCCCCACTTGATATTCTAGTTAAACTGTGCAAAATTACTGGCCAACAGAAGCGGGCCAAAGACGATGTTTTCTTTGCAGTAGATGTCTAAGATGATTGGTCCAAATTGGCCCTGCCTGCATTAATATGATCCACACATTCGTGATATTGGCATCGAAAGTTTTTGAGGACAGATTAGATGTGCATTGACGAATATGCATTGTGCTGAAATCCTGCCACTGGACTATTTCATTTGCGTATTGTGTTGATTTCAGATCAATTGCGTCTTTCGAACATCATGGTTAGCGACTCTGCTGGCCTGGGCTATATTACAATGGGAAGAAACGCGATCCATGTTCTTTTGAATTGCCAAAATTGTTGAACTTTCCACAAATTTGCTAAGCTGCTATTTACTTCGATGCTGAATTTTTAATATTTGAAGATCGTCAATTGAAGTTGCATGCAAAATTGATGGTAGTGTGCTCTGTCACTCTGAAATCTTTCGTGTGGTACCAATGCTGCAGGTAGCTACCACGATGTAGTTGGCGACTAGCAGCCTCACATGACAACGAGACAAGTTCTTGACACTTGAGATAGTGTACCCACAGCAGGGGTACGGTTCGTAGGCTATAATGACATAATTGGTCATTTTCTCAAGATTTTTGGCGTTTTTGTGGGTAAACTGTTGTGGAATGCCTGAAAATTGAGTTTCGGCTATGCTGTGCTCACTGGAGCAAGATGATGTGCAGTAACGGCCATTCTTGTCATTCAGCCACTTCCGCCGAACATGATATTGCCTCAACTTAACCACTTGGATCTGCGCGGTAGTACAAATTTTATTGGAATGGAGCAGAGAAGTGTCACAGACTGTCGAACGTCGCGGCCGGCCGAAGTAATGGACGACGCCATTTTGGCGATGCGAACTGCGATTCCATTTTGACATTAAGTGGAAGCCGTCACAATGATTCCAGACGTGTCAAAGCAACGTCAATGGTAAAGATATTGACTTCACCATGCAAATAATTATAGACAATGCCTAACAAATGCTTGCACAAGTTTCAATTTTCTCACAATCAGACGCATTTTGTACGCAGGTTGACGCTTCTTACACATATTACAGCTGCAAGTTAGATTGACAAACCCTGAATAAATCTCCTGTTTCATGCCATTGCAATTGCATTTTCTCACTTTTGGGGCCACCGCGTTGGAATCCACATGAGTTGAATCTGCCCGGAGCTTGTTAAAATGTTTGCGTATCAAAATCGAAATATCATGTTCCCTCACTGATTTGCACCAAATTAGAGGTTTTCTGTTACCTTAAGCGTGAAGCTCGCACTACATAGCAAAGTAAAAATTCAAAACTTATCTGCTGTATCTTTGAGATCCAAAGTCCTGATACAAATTATTTTTGTTAGGTTAACTATAGTTAGGTCAATAATAAGCTACCAATAGCTGCTGCTGGTGTTGTTGCCTTACTCAATGAGTGACTTTGGCAGAGTGCTACTTGTGGTAGTCTGTGCCACCTCAACTCATTGTTTGAATGGTTATAGGATTATTGCTAGAACTGCTCGCATAGCTACTGTGGGTTTTGGATGTTGTCACAAGAAATGGCATTTGCTGTAATGGGCTCCGCGCAAAATGAGTGCTATCAATTAACAACTTATAGCACCAATATATAGCTGGATGCGTACAAGTTTTGGGACAAAGGGACTGGTAGCACGCAAATTCAAATGCAGCATTTTCGATTTTACATGTTGCGGGCAACTGCTTGTTTGTATAAAATTATCGTGCACCATTGAATGCAAAAAATTCTCCTTGACACAAAGATACGCGGCTGTTTTATGGTCCATGAAAAATTTAGTTTTGCAACAGCAGTCATTTGTTTCTAAATTGTTTGCTATTAGTGGGGTCGTGGCCACCACATTCTCTGGCCATGTGAAGAGAGGGCAGAGGGCGTTTAAGTATAAGAGTACAGTGGAGGAGGTTGGGGATCATAGGAGGCAGAGAAAGTGGTGGAGGTAACAGATGTGGCGGAGGTGGAGGAAGTTGCCAAGGGTGGCGCCTATCATAGTGAATTTGGTGAACAATGTGGCATGGGGCTACGGGATGGCTTTTGGTAAGTACGTGTACTAACAAAAGGCGCATGGTGTCTAGGTTTTAATGAGGGGATTGCCCGATTCTGGTGGATCATTTGCTGGGCGAGTCAACCTGTGCATTGGCAGATAGCCCTGAGAGCAGCTGGCTCTCCCTCAAGGAGAGTGAGCAAGTATTCATGACCACAGAAATAAGAGCCCTGTAGCTCAAGAATGAGATAGATGGATGCGGCTGCCAAAACCCCTCCCCTGATTATGGCAGACATGGTATTGCAGAAGCGCAATGCAAATGGTCTCATTGTATGTTATCAAGAGTGTGCATTGCATTAATTCATAGTTATATTCGAGTTCTTGGGTGAATGTTTTTCTTGCGGATCCCTTGAAAAAGGCTCCACAAAACTTGTGACTGGACTAAAGCAATCACAATATGTGAATGCTCCGACATAACCTGGTACCTGTCGTTACGTTCAGCGTTTTGACATCATAGCATTTGCATTTGCGCTCTTCAAAGGCCGAACAAAGTCCAGTATAGAAGAAAAGCCACTTATAAATTGCGGTGGTGCAGAAGAAATACGGTGGCCACAGCGTTTATTCTCAGTCTCCATACAACATACTGCAAGAGCAAGCAGACCTGAATCGTATTCCAAGGCGTAACCCAGACTATAAGCTTGTACAAACGCATTGCCGCTAGACTCGCCGCACAGGACCAACCTTGTAAATTGGCCTCAAATTTGCAGTGCTGTGCTCCAAGATGATACAACTGCTTGGGGTCTCTTTAGAGATTCTCTGGGTGCAAATGCCTGTGAAATCTCAAGATCACAAGGAGATGAAATCCACTAATATTCACGAGAATTTGACGTAACGTCAAAAGGGTACAATCTGCGTTGGCTTTCGAGTTTCGATTTTGTACATCTGCGGCTTAGAGCCAATGCCTATGGAGAAAGTAGCAAAAAGTGACAGCAATCGCGAATTCTGGACAACCGCGTTCTATTGCTCAAGCAGGGCTGACTATGCTACATGGGTCCCTGTACATGGGAAAACTACTATGTGGGCTGCAATAACATAAACTGTTTAACTAGTCACGTCAAATACTTATCACACGCGGTTCAGATAGTCTCCCCGACCTCATATACCGCATCAGATCATCGTCGCGTCGCTTCAATCAGAAGCTTCACGCTGCTCTGAGTGGTTCTTTGTAAAGCAACGCCAGCAACAAGCTGTCTGCTGTTGCACAACAGCACACGCCGTGCAGCTGCACGGGCTTGTCATGTAGTGCAAGCACAATCATACTTCGCATCAGGTGATATTTCCAAGGCCATTTGGTAGACCTGGTGCAAGAATGAGGGAAAAGAAAAGGCGTCTTCGGCTGCATTCGCAGTGCGTGAAATTCGTTGTGAAATGAAGATTTCATTGAGAATTCGCAACGGCTTTCCTGTGAGTTCCTACTGGAAAACAGCAAGCAACAAGTCGAGCAGATGGCGCACATCCATAGGCGATACCAGAGCACGTTGGCGCAAATCAACCCCCTCTCCACTACAGAGCCCACGCCCACGCAGAACAAAACTTGCGAGATGTCAGAACTCAAGCCCGAAACAAGGTGACCCGTGTTCATCATCGGTTTCGTTGCGTCGCACTTCGACGCCGCAATACACCCCCTTAGCTGTTCCCTTCGGCACGCTGTCTCCCATCGGACGTGCACCTACTCCCCTCCAAAGCCACCACGCCCTTCCAAACTGTGACGGGCAGCTGCTCCGCATGACCCTGCCGATGCACTCTCCCCAGACGCATTTTTTCCAACGAGTCGTGCCGTCTGTCGACCTTTCCAATGCGCCACCTTCCGGCAACCGACGCCTGTAACCCTAGCCAGAAACCGCCGCTGCACAACGTTGGGGCTTCCAGATACTCGTTTACGTACAGCACGCGCTGCCGGGCGCCGGGATCCAGCAGAACTCCGGTTCCGCCATGAAAATCCGGGGCCGTGCAAGGCAGGCTGTGTGGGCGGCTATATAACGCTACCTAGCAGGTGGGCGCTCCCCGTGGGGAGGACTTTGCCGCAGAGGAGCTCAGGCCGTCGGGGACAATCAAACGGCCCTCCCACCCCCCCACCCAAAGGCCAGCAGTTGAAAAGAGAAGGTCGCTCGTCCTCGACTTATCAAGCGAGCCTGGCGCCGTTTGGACCGGGTTTTGCTTGCAGGATTTTCCGTGTACGAGGCCTTGGCGTAGTTAACGGAAGATGAGGGCGGCGACGGTTGCTGCGGGCGCCAGCGCGCTGTTGGTCGCGCTGCTGACGACGGAAGTCGGTAGGCCGAAAATTTTTATCGCGGTGGCGCAGCGTGGATCCGAGGCTTGGCAGTGGGGATCGTGCTGTCGCGGAAACCTGGGGGATCGAATGGGTCTGTGGACGATGTTAGAGAGTATGCTTGCCGTCGCCGGTGTGAAGGCGTTATTGCCGTGTGGCGCGGCAGCGACTTGAGCCTCGACGAGACCGTTCGCAGGCCCCGGCTCGGTCTCGGGATGACTTTTCCTTTGACATTGATTCAGTTGCGATTGGCGAAATGGTTCCCAACTTCATCTTCTGACTTTGACCCTCCGGAGAGCTAACCTTTGCCACCGGATGACACAAACTTTGGGCTAGAGGGCTGCGTTCAGGATCCTCGTAGAGACGTTGTCGTCGCGAGGGAGGGGGCTGGCGTCCGGCCGTGCGGTACACGTGGAGAGCCCGTCAGTGCTCATAGCTGAGCTACAGCCCCGAAACTCTTGTCCGATCGATTGGATCCACAGCCGACGTGGTTTGAGAGTGCGCTGGCCATTGACACGAGCGTGGTGCCTTTTCCGCCAGTGCTTGTCTCGGGTCGCGACAGCTGCATCCCCTTTCGATCAATTGGGGCTGGGCGCTATGTTCCAAAACAGCCTTGTTGACTACACGGTGAATGCGCACGTTCGTTGCGCGGCCCTTTCTGGGGCCGTCAAGGAGTCAAATCAAGTTGGCGGTCGCCATTGTCGGCAGGTCGCCGCCCCGCAGGCCGCACGGCAAGGTGATTTGCTGCCGATTTCTCAAGTTGTTTCAAGTTTTCGAAAGTCCCTAGAAGGTGGCTCTGCGCGTTCCGAAAGCGCTGCAGCTGTGAAAGAGCGCAGCGAGAACAGCCAGCGCTGGCCAGGCCACCGTCGAGACAGTCACGCGCGAGAGTCCCTCACCACTTGGATCCGGTGAGCGCAGTCAACACCGTCTGACTCGGCCAATACGACCGCAACAGAACTCTGGTTCCGGAGACCATGCTCTATGTTGATCGGCCTGCCTGGCGACAAGCCGTCGCCGCATCCACATTAACTCGGTGGTCTCCGCACCTGACATAGGAACCCTAGCCGGGAAGATGCCCCCATACCCTCCGCCAAGAATGGCGGCGATCTGTGGGTTGGCCGCTCGACTGACGCCTGGCGTGGCGTTCGCAGGTTGCTCGAGGCCGGGCGTCCAGTTCGAAGGCAGGGCGCTGCGGCAGAACAGCGCCCACGCGGGAAACTCCGTGCAGGCCAACGGGGGTGGCTCCAGGGCATCGGGGTCCTCTGTGTCCATTGCCCACTCCGAGGTGAGGCGTCCCTTTAATGAGCGAATTGATGCAACTTTCTCACACGTTAGAAGCGCGTACATGCGACGAAAAACTCGAGTTGCGTATCGCTATTATCGCTATCGATGTATCGATCGATTGCATCAACAGTCCCTGCATTAGGGGCGGGAAGCGCGAACGTGGCCCGGGGCTTGTTTGTCTCGTCAAGACGCCAGACTTCACGCCTGGGTGAATTGGACAGGAATTAAAGTGGTGACGATTAACACCTCTTGGCACTGTAGCACGCCTGAATATGCATCACGCTGTTGTAACCAGAACTGATGGAGTATAATCAATACCTGGAGGCATTAAGGAGTGATGAGACAATAGGGAACTGAACAAGGGACACTGATGAGCGGACCGGATACATAAACGACAGAATTCGTGTTGTCTCTGAGCCCCGCTGTAAGCTGTTGCCGTGCACTCCAGCATACGTAGGCCACGGTCGTATACGGTCACCAGTCAGGGACGCCACCCCTCCACCATTGAGCGCCACCCTGCCTGCCTTCGCCGACGCTCGTCAGAATCGACGGGTCATGCCTTGGCCACACATTAAGCCTTGAAATGCGCTGAACCTGCGAAGGCAGGTGCAGTGAAGCCACATTTCCAGCCCCCGAACAGCCAGAACCTGAAGGGATGCATTGTTCTTCGCAGACTCTTGAGGAGGACGCCATTGCTGAGGCCGTGACAGTGGCAGTTGCGGAGGTCAAGGGAGGTAGGGAGGCGTCGGCGGCAGCGGAAGCTGCTGCCACCGCGATCGGCACGGCCTATGCCAAAGCCCTGGCCTACACAGAGACGTCCGTCGAAGTCGAGGGAGAAGGGGCCGCGGTGTCCGAGGCGAGGTGAGTGCACCGTACACATTTCATGCATGCATGCATGAGTGTTTTGCAGTAAAATGAAGCACAATTCGGCGACCTGAAAGAAATGTCATTGTTTCTGAGATTGCGCTTGTCTGGCTATGCTTTCACTTGGTCGAGTTGGGAACGGCGAATTGCAAGCAAACATTGATCATTGTCTCATAGACTCGCGCAGACAGAGCTTTGAAGATCAGCAATTGCAAACCCAAAGATAGCACTGAAACTATCACCAAAGCTGAGATCAGTCACGAGCACAACCAAAACTCACCCTATTCCTGGAATGAACTCAGATAGTATGTATTGTATCCCATCAACAAGGCAATCTAGCCGTGCGAGGCTGAGCTTTCCCTTGCCTCAATCTACAGCGCCGAGTCCAAGGCAGTGGCCGAGGCGACCGCCGTGGCCATCGCCACGGCCCTCTCGAAGGCCACCAACGGAAAGTCGGAGGCGGTGGCCCAGAGCTCCTCGGCCGCCCTGGCTTCGGCCATTGTCAAGGCGGAGGCCAGCGCCAGGTCCAGGTCGGCAACGACGGGCGGGTCTGCGTCCGCGGTGCAGCTGAGCGTGGCGGAGGCTGTGGCGCACCCCATAGCAAACGCCATAGCCGCGGCACTTTCCTACGTGTACGAAGGTGGGTTGTGGGCACGGGCACCGCGTCGTTGTCAGCCGATGCTCGTTGCCAGTCCTCTGATAAGCTCCTGTCGCAGTATTTGATTGTTTTTTCTTTTCAAAACAGCAAATCGTCAGCTCATCATCCCATATATACTTATTTGCTTTGGGCCGAAAATTCGGCCCGAACAGCCGGCCATTGGTAAATACCGAACCGTTGGGATTCCCATGCATACGATGCAGAAGACTCTTCAAACACGCCAGTCAGCGCATTGAAATTCAGTTCCACGGATGTTTTGGGGTACGCCAGGCAAACCCAGTTCCGGATTGTGCATCCCCTGTCCGGATGAAGTACGAAGTATGAAGTATGAAGCTCTGCATTGTGGAAGCCAACTGCGACGCCTGTTGACAGTAATTGATGCAGTCACATTCCCTGTTGTGGATCCATTGAGATCCCAAATAGCATCCATTTGATATCACGGAACAGGCGTTTTTCTACCAACGACAGGGGAAAGGTACATCTTCAAAAGCGTTCCCGAGCCTTTTTGGAAAAATTTCACTAGCAGAAAAAGACCAAATAACACATTCCGAGAGCACATATGTATGCATTCATCAGTGTTCTGCACGCTAAAAACACGAAAATAGCACAAACCCGTAAACGCTGTACACGCTTGAACACGTGTTATTTGGACCTTTTTCCCCTAGTGTTTCTTGTAGCCTTTTTTTGGCAAAAGCCACTGATGCCGTTCTCCTCCCGCCTCCCAGACTCGGCGGTCGCGACCAGCGAGGGCACCGCCGACAGCAGGGTCGAGAAGGATACCACGGCCACCACCGCGTCGGAGACCAAAGCCCACTCGGACCCCGGAAAGGCGTCCACAGCGGAGGCCGGCGGCAGCGCGGGGGCAGACGTCTTCGAGGTGGTTAGCGGTGGAGATGTGGACCCCGTGGTCCATGGTGGCGGCGAAGTGGACTCCGGGGTCCATGGCAGCGGCGAAGGGGACCACGGTGTCAACGGCGGCTTCGGCAGTTACGGCAACTACGTGGGTCACGGAGGGGATGGTGGATACGGTGGAGTTTATGGCGGATACGTTGGATACGGACATGGGGTATACGGTGGATACGGAGTGTACGGAGACCACGGTGTGTATGGGGTGCATGGAATATACGGGGGCCATGGGGACCACGAGGTGCACGGGGCCGGCGAGGGGGGGAGCCGCTGTGGGCTGCCCAAGTCGCTGAGACACCTGTGCCACAAATAGAGGTGAGAGTTTTTTACTGAGTCATTCCTGATATCTTTTTCACACAATTCACAAATAATTAAATAGTTTTAATATCAAAACTAAAGAAATATCATTCGCGAATATGGATAAACAAAGCAAATATCATTTCACTATATATGTATATCATTTCACCATTTTCTTTAACATTATTTAGCATTTACATCTGGTAAGTGTATTTAGCGAATAAGTTCGCTGTCACCCTCCGCACAGTCTTATAGATTTTCATGAGCGCGAGCCTGTATCATGTACGGGCTTGGGCGGAGAATGCGTGAAGTGTGGGAATCGGCGACCATGTGCTGATGCTAGCTAAGAGATTAACTGAGCTATACAGAAGCGCAAGATGGTGATCAATGCACGCCTGGCGCCTTGTCTGACGTCACTTCGACCGTTTGTGGTAGGGTGATGAGGCCTTGGTGAGAGACGCATTGCAAAACCGTTTACAGGAATGGACAGAAACCGGTGAGTTGGCATGAGTTATATTCAAACACACAGGACGGGAGAGGAGACCAGTGTGGAGGGCGGAAATAACGGATGCGAGTCCTTGGACGATTCTGCTGCTTTGAGTCGTCTGGTGGAGATTTGTGGTCGTGCAGGGATCTGTTGAGGAATAACCGGCGCACGTTTAATTCCATAAAATTTGCTGGTAGTTATTTTGGTCCGTTTTCTTAACGCCGCTTGCATCATCGGAGAATTAGACACCAGATCTGAAGGTCCGTATTCCGAGACGCGAATTTGCGCTTCGGTAGTATTCCTTGAAATTGACAAACGGGAATGAAAGATGTCCAAGGCGCGGTCGCGCTTCCTGGTGGACATTCTTGAAAGCGGCGCCCCGGAGGGGGGACGAGAATTGCGGCGGCGAGGATCTGGGGCAGAATTTGGCGCACTGTGAAGGGCAACTCTCTGTTAGAGGGTCTCAAGAAAAGGGACGGCCCCAAGGGGAGGCCTGCAGCTCAAACCTCAGAAGCAGATGTAATTGAAGCGGTGGTCCGTTTTGAGGGGGCCTGTCTATCGGAGTTAAAGCTGGCGGGACCCACCCATTTGGGGAGGCCGGGGCCTGCTGTCGGGATGAGATTTGGCGACGAGGCCCACGCTTCACTTGCCTTGCTCTGGAAGGTTGCGGTGGGGAAGAGGCGTTGGAGCCTTGGAAGAGAGGGTGTCTCTGGTGGTTGGAGTCTCCACAAGCGTTTAAGTCTCTGGCAGTTTTCTGGGGAGGAGGCTTTGGAGTCTCAAGTGGATTGGACCAAGGCTAACGTCTGTGCTGCAAATGTCTGTGCGGTTTAGTTTTTGTACGGGGCGCCGCTGCTGCGAGGAGAAGGCTTTGCGATGGGCAGTGGCGACTGCGCGGATGGAGGGCGGTACGATGGCGTACGTTTATGCTCGTTGTGCGAAGAGACATGTTGAGAAAGAATTTTGGCGGCAGTGGCGTGGGGTGGCACATGCGCGGGCACGTGAAAGATCAAGAGGATAACGAGATCCTACATATCGAGCGCAGATATGCAGCACATTGTCGCTACTGCAGCAGGATATGGTATACAGAGTGGCAATTCTGTGACACCTCATGTAGGCGGACGACTTTGGACCCAGGGCGCCAGCCCAGCGCCACTGAGTGACGAACCATGAACATAGAAGAATCAGTAATTGAACTATTGTGCAAATGAATCAAGACCGACGCTGAGAACCCACGTGAACGTCACCAGAAACACAGTTCGGAGGACAAGGCGAAGACAGCCCAGCAGTCATGCTGGACTAAATGTCGACGGGAATATTCGAACAGACGAACACTGGGTGCCAGGATGTTCTATTTGGTATTTGGAGATTATCCATTTTGTGATTGCACGAGGCCCATGTGGCAAGCATACCCCCCACAGTTCAAACCATGGACTACATTTCACATTCAAAAGGTGAATTAATGAACAATACCAAAAGAAAAATAAAGAGCACAACAATTACCCCAGCACAGGCAGCAACAACCTTGTCTGCAGGGGTAACCAAAGTCCAATCAATCAATCAATCAAACAATCAAATGAAATAGATTGATGGCCTGTTTCAGGTCACCTCAGAGGGCTTGCACCGAGCTGTGGAGGTACACCACTCACAGTGCACCAAAGTTCCGCTCCTGAGTCATGCATCATGACTAATCGCCACTGAGTGTGCCTGGTCTGAACACCAGGGCATCCAGTGCCACAGCTGACTGCATGCTGCTTGAGAGGCCCACACCCGCCACTGGTATCAACACAGGCTCTGCTGCAGATGCCCCATCCTCTGACAGCCTCAGATACGGCTGCAAGATCTGCAGGACAGCATCCCTGGCCAATCTGGGATCGCCGATTCCCCCCACGCAGTAGTAGACTCGGAACACAGCAATGTCTTCATACCATAGCTGTGATATTTTCAGCGCTTGGCACAGAGCCCCAGCAGCTGATTGGCCAGCAGAGGTGAGCTGGTTGGTTGTCCACTCATCCAGGCCTTTGCCCTTGAGTGAAGGGATGAAGCTGTGGAATTTAAGGAAACGGGATCTGCTCCAGGCAAGGCGGCAATCCACACCAGAATCAGAGCTGATATCCTCCAAAGCCACTCGGACAGAGGCCACCTCAAGGCTGCCAAAGCTGCAGGGCAAATCGAAGCACTGTGATTGGGTGACCTGCACAGGAGAGACAGCTTGGCTGTCCAGAGCTGGGGCAGCATCGTGTGGAGTGTCAGGAGCGCTGATGCCCTGGTCTGTATGGTTGTCATGCTGTCTCTGAAGCACGAGTCCGCCTGGCTGCACTTCCACAAAGGCCATCTTGGGCAGGGCTGGGACTTTGACATAGATCAGCAGGGGCGGCAGTTGGGCATCCACAGATGGGGTTTGTAGGTATGAATCCAGTGGCTCCTCTGGATCGCTGTTCCCTTCGCTCACATCCCACGATCCCAGAGGCGCGTGGGTCTGCACACTGTCACTTGGATGCCCCACCACTAATGATGAGCCAGCCCACCAATCCATCCCAGCATTGAAGGCTTGCAATGACCAATCCAAAGAAGAAGCCTCGGATGAAAATCCCTCGCTGTGTTCAATGCCCGCACTTGCCAGATAAACTGTGGCCCAAATCATGGCAGCTTGGATGTTGCCCCCCACTGCAACAGCGACTGACTGGCAGTGCCGCAGCGCTGTGACAAATTCTGCCAACAAACCACCTGACACGCGGGTCATCAGTGCAGGCTCAAGTCCCAGCTGACCTGCCATGAAATACAGGCCCCCGAGGGATGTGCATTGGCTGTATGGCCCAATGCAGCATGGTGCCCACCTTGAGATGCTCTGCACATGCAGGATCTTACGATCACAAGCACGCCCCAAGGCACCTGACATGAACAGCACATCCATCATCGCTGGGCAGTCTGCAGGGAGCGGGAGTTGCACACAGGCTCTTGAGGGCGGGTCCACAGGTGGGAAGAATCGGCAATACGCTTGATTGGCCACACCAAAGTGGGACATGTCTGCCAAGTACAGGTGCACAAAGATGCAGCTGTGCCAGGCCAGCTGCCTGTGCTCCATCTCGCTCTTCAGAGCGCGCAGCATTGCCATCATCGCCTCTGAGGTGGTGTCGGATGAAGGAGGCTGACCATCCATTCTCTCTTTCAAACTTGGGGTGCAACAGATGTGGCAAAAATCTGTGGAATCTCTGACATCAACGCTGACATCAAATGAAGATGGGCCTCCAGCATCGATCGCTTCATCTGCTGGTGTCAAAACACCCAGATGTTCCACTTCCTTCAAGCACTCCTCTGTGACTTCAATGATTGATGGATCGATGCCCACTTCGGCTCCCTCTTTGCCTTCCACATGAAATGCCTTCGGTCTCAGGAACCCAGACGGAGAGATGGGGTCTGGATTGTCAACCACTGCCTCCCATACGTCCAGAACCACTCTACCATGTTTAAACAGGGGACAGTCCAAAACCAGGGTCTCGTACTCCCCGCCCTCCCCACAGACATTGCACCCAAAATCCTCCCTCAACTGGAACAGCACGTACCTAACCTCCACAAGGCTCAGACCAAGGTGCACATGGGGCTTGAGCCCCAGCGCCGCCACCTTGACAAGGATCGCGTGGATTCCGTAATCCACCATATCACGGAAAAGGGCCGCCTGCGGGGCCCTCCAAAGGTACGCCAGCGAGACCAGGCCCAGCCTCTGGCACACATTCTCCACCCTCAGCCTCTGGTAGTCAGATGCAATTGCCCCCGAGCACACCGCCTGCAACCCGGGCACCACTCCCTTCACATACATCACCAACTTGAACAGATCCTCCACCTCATCCCCCCCGGTACTTTGGTACACAAGGTGTTGTTCAACGGCCTCCCCGCCTATGCCCCTCCTGAACAGGGGCAGCCCCATGCACTTGGCGTAGGCCGCCACCATCTGGTGCCCCACTGTCTGGAACATGTAGCTGTCAATGTCATCGATTGCCTCATCCATGGGCAGCAGATTTCCCAAGGCGACGATCTCGTGGCCGTGCTTCTCGCAGGCCGCCATGCAGTAGCACGAGTCCTTTCCGCCGCTCACCAGGGCCAGTACCTTCATCGGAATTCAAGGCCTCACACAAAGGCGACGAGTCCGTTTGGTGTCGGTCACAGTGGACGGCGCAACCCAACAGGGCACAGGGCACTTGCGCCACGTGTATAGCTTCCGTCTTCAGCTTCAGAAAGAGAAGGAATTCTGAAAGTTGGGGCAATTTGGGAACGGCGCCGATGGCACCGTGAACCAGGAAGTGCTGGCGGAGGGAGTCCGAACTCGAAGCCGAATCATCACATGCAGCCCACCGAGGATCCACGCAGCATCGGGGGGGCGCCTCCCAGGCGGCGCAGAGTGGCCCGATCGTCGGTTGGCGCTCCAGTCAGGGCACCCAGCAGCGCTCTCTTGACGGGACGGCGCCCTTGAAAAGAGGACCAGCCCAGTTGTGGCGGCACGGTGGGGATGCTCCTGTACCTTGTGCAGTACTGGACCTTCCCACAAGCATCATACTGCCGGCGCCAGGCCATATATATTGGTCGATTTTCGCCATGACGACGAGACCCGCAGCCTTCCCTTGCCGCCTTTTCTTGTCAACTTTTCTTGTCGAGCCATCAACCAATGCAAAAAATGCTCCGCTGGAGAAACGCCGACCGAGACAATCGTGGATGAGAGAATCTGCTCCAAAATTTCCGACGCACATTGCCATTGCCCAATTTGTCTGCAGGCGCATCGGCGACCGCCATCTAGTGAGGCTACGCTCGGGCAGGGGTGGGTGCAGATGCATCACCGCCTTGCTGAGAAGCCGAGGACGTGGAAAACCACCACAGAGATGCGGATTCGTCACCCACAACAAGGAGTTGAAGCCCGTGCCCCGGCTGAATGGCGCCTGCCATTCAGAGAAAGGTCTATGGATGGCTACTCCAATCCATCGACTGCATTCCCGCGCCAACAAACGTGGGCCTCCACACTCCCCTGCCCAGACCGCTCAGCTTGTTTGTCCCTTGTGTTTCCTCCGTGCTGCAACGCTGAGCGAGACAAAACGTATTGAGCGACTTTGGTTGGGCTCAAAAAAATTCTGCTCGAGCAGAATGTGGAATAGAACTCGTAGAAAGCGACACCGAAAGTGAAAGCACCGAAGCACGTAGCAAGTGTTGGGGAAAAGCGCAGGTCTCCCACTAGCAGAAATCCGTGCATTCGGAGCGAGCTTCATTGAGTGCCCTGACGCCACATGTGGAATGGATACTTTCCTGCTGTACAGCAGGCAACCCACTTGGACTCCTAATATGACGATTGTGGTCGATTGACCAAAGGAGATGGGCGTCGACGTGACGTCATGGCATGCCCCCAGAAGGGAGCTTCAACGCCTTTTCAGTCAAATCCGCACAGATCTTAGCATTTACAAATTCGCAGCTTTGCAGCGCATGTCTGTTTTAGGAAAGCACATATTAATACAAACAGGCGGCCCTTTACACTCGCTAGAGCACAAAGCAAAGCCGTGGTGCGGCGACGCCGTCCTGAAGGCGCCTGCCGCCGTTGCCCTCATCATCCCTACTTTCTCATTTTCTGTGCTTTACTGTGCTGAATAATTAGCGTACCGAAAATGACAACACTTATTGTATTGAAACTTCAATGCATTGAATAATTAATGTGCTGAAACTGAGTCGATGCCTGACGCGTGTGGCGGATGCGCATTTAGATGCACGGCGAGACGTGAGACAGGTGGCCGAACGGGGACCGTCTGTGCCGTGACGTGCCCACACTGTCGCGACGAGATTGGTGTAAGTGGGGAAGTACAAGTCGCTCGGCGCTGTCGACAAACCTTTGAGTCGCGACTGATCAATACGCTGTCGTTGGGGTGAGAAAAACGCAGGCGAGCCCAAAGGCTGGATTCGCACTACGAAGCCCAAATGGGGCACATGCATCTGTAAAACCGCTACACGTTGGTGCAATGTTGTGGCTGCATTGATATTGAAGCAAAGCCGAGCAATGCCTAAGTAGACGGCCGTATGTCAATATTGACAATCGTTGATCCGTGCGCAGACATTGTTTCAATGTTGATACGCTGGAATTTCTGCACCATGGTTCGGTGTTGCATCAACGATATTCTATGCACAACATGGCATCAACGTCTACCATTTTCCCAGATGTAGGCCTTCGCCCCTGGGGGAGGGGTCCAGGTGGTGTTCAAGTAAGCGTCCCAGTCGGGAGTTTTGCCGGGATGCATCACTGGGGATGGCGCCATTCTGGCACCGCTGTCCACCAGGAAGCTGTTCTAGGACCTGCACCAAATTACCGCCATCCCTTTTCCACCGAAGGTGGTGGCTTTCATCTTTCCATCGCAAATTCGTGAGTCGACAGCAATTTTACCGGATTTGACTTCTTCGGCCACTTGCCACTCACATGGCTGTTGCAATGTCACAACACTCACTGGTTCCAAACGCAAGCCGCTGCAGCTGCTAGATTCAGGTGACTACGACTTGGCCTGTGGCCCTCGGCCTGTGTGGCCTTGTGCTTACGGAACTGTGGACCTTTCCTTCATGTAGGAACGCACAGAGTTAGGCCCAAGCATGATCATCCCAGTTATTTTTACGTCATCTGCTGAGCGAATTGTTCAGAAACACAACCCGTGGCGATCGGAATTTCAGATGGCCCCATCCGCGCTCAAGCCGAGAGCGAGCAGTACGTACATTACATTAATGCACAGACACCTGCATGGAAGAAGGCCATGGCATCCCAGAAATAGGCAAGGCATAGTCCATCCGATGGCAAAACTGAAAAGAACATGAACTGTCAGTCTTCCTCGGCCTGTGGTGACCGGCCGCCACCTGACCTCAAGAGTGAATTACTTCTGCATTTTCTTTACTTTTAAATTTATGGATGACTAATGGAGCCTAAGAAAAGCAATCAGTCCTCCCTTTTTCCAGAAGGATATTGATGCTGAAAGCACTGCAGAATAAAAATCAAAGCATAAGCGCACGGCCGCCGGGGCGCTTCACAGCATTCTGAGCTCAGGAGCTTTGCGCCGGGCTTTCAACTTCAGCCCTGACTTCACCAGGGAGTCTCAAGTACTCCTGTTCGTGTTTCAGAAATTCCAAATGGCTCCGGAGCTTGAAGATGCAGAGTCTCTTGAGCTGGTCAGCCCTGCAACATAGAAAACAGGTACAGATTAATCGTTGAAAAGAGAAGAAGGCATTTTTTGAGCCGAAATATATGAATAAAAATGCAGTGCATGATGCATTGGAATTTTGGGGCACTTGCCACTGACAGATGGCACGGATATTGGTACTTGCGCGGGGACCAGCACATTTTGCAAATGAATTCTTATTGATACAATCGAATCGAGACCCATGCAATACACCCACAGAAAAAAGCTGCTTATTTTGAAGACAATATCACAATTTGCGTCATATGGAAAATAGTGAAATTTGCGAAATACGGAAAGAATTGAAACATAATGGGCGCAAAGTACATGGAAATACATGTAGGGAACTTACCTGTAGGTGATGGACAATCCAAGATACTTAAGGCACGTGGCGTAGGTCACTCTCCTGCTGATCAGGACCTCACACTCCTTCTTCAAAGAGTCGCACATGAAATAGTTCGATATTTCCAACAGATTGATCTCCTTTTCCTCGTTCCCGCAGCGCAGTACAACTGACGGATCTCGTGTATAGACGTATTCCAGCAGCACGTGAGCCAAATCGTAAGTCAAACAAGGCCTTCCCAGCGCATACCCTCCGGGATCCATCTCCAGATGCGTCGGCCATTCAACCCTGCGCTTGTCTTCGTTGCTGCGCTTCCGTGAGTTCCTTACGGACGCCAGAATCTTTTCATTCTCCATTAGGATGCATCTATGTCCAAAAATGACTCTGCCCTCGACAACAAATTCCACGTCTGGGTAGTTGTCCTCCCTGTTGAACAAATAGGACAAAGGGCGACTCGCGACCTCTGCACCTTTGACAATGGGTGCCCTTCCCGCGGAGCTTTCAGTCGCCCCCAGTTGTTTCATCATGTCGGGATACTTCTGAAGAGAAGCAGGCACTGGAAAAGGACCCCGTTCGCCGTAATAATCCTCGCAGTCTTTGACGTCGAAGCTCAATGCCTTTGCCTTCACAAAGGCGCCATCCGGCAGCAATACAAATTCTGCATTGTGCAGCTTTTGCCTGACGAGGTCTGCATTTGCCGAATGTTTGGCATATTGTTGCCCCACGTGCTGGTAGATAGCCTCCAAGTCTTCGCGCAGTCTGCCGTTCCACTCCGCCCACGCCTGAGTAGACCTGCCTTCTTCCGTAATGTTCACGAGGTGGTCAAGCACTTTTGCGAGCGGGGGCATGCTGACGTTCCGCAGCCCCAGCTTCCGCCGAAGCTGGGAGGTGTCCCCAAAGCTACTGTCCAAAATGGGCATTGACGAAAACACCAATCCAACATGATGAAAATCGGCTGTCTCTTCCAGTCCCCTGAAATCCCCACAGGAAGTTTTCGGCCAATACGTGTATGGTCTGTCCAGCGCCGCAGTGGGGAAAATGGGAACGGATCCCAGCCGCGCCCACGGACTCCCATCTTGTGGTATTCCATTTGGGAACGCGGTTTCGCAAATTCTTGAAGCCTCCCGAAGAAATTGCGCAATCTCTTGCTTCAGGCTTACCATATCGCCGTCGCCAAGTGCTGATGCGTAAGATATGCAGTCCTCCAAAGTGGCCACATCGTATCCCGTGTGCATTCCCGCCCAAGTCAGAAGGCCCACCACCTCCGCGTCCGAGTGTGATGCGGGCAAAAGGCGCAAAGTGACACCGTTTGAGCGCCGTGCATATACGCGCCGCAGAAAAGCGTCGCTCGTCTTCACGAAAGACTTGGCGCCCAAAAATGTCGAATTCGAAGGAAAGTAAACCACCTTGGCTCTGTCCACCAGCCAGGTGCGAAAGGTTGACATTTTTGAGTCAACACAGACATTGCCGTCATAGCAGTGAGCCACGGATCTGGACACTACTCTCAATGCCTCAACTGAAACCTCCAGCAAGCAATCAGATCCTCCAGCAGGCGAATTGACAACGCTTTGGAGCTTGGGAGAGAGGACATGCTGGAAGAACCCCAAAACGCTCGTGACTTCGCATCGAACTCCCGTCACAGATACCAAATGAGATTGAAAAGTATCCGCTGATGAAATTTTCACCATTGGGAGGAACAGACCTGATCCACTCAGAAACCATTTGGAAAACAATCTCGTCTCAAATTCAGGCGGCGCAGCAATGTGCGGTTCATTAGCTGCAACCATTGTGCCCCCAGTGACCGTTTGCAACAGCTGCAAATTCTTCAGCCTCTTGTCATCAGAATCGTGTCCCCCGAGGCACTTCCGAATTGCATCAAGAAGATCTGAAGGCAGAGATCTCAGCGCCGAATTCTGAGCAGCAGCACTTCCCAGAGATTCCAGACCGCTCAGAATCAATTGAGCTCTACTTCCACTTCTCCTGAACATGATATCGGTTGTCGGTAACATACTCAACATCAACCCCACGTCTTTGAGTGCGGCTCGCAGCAAAGGGTGCATGTAAGAAAGTTCCGTGTGCGTCATTATTGAGTTTACAAAACACTCTAGCGGCGTACCCAAGTACACAACGGAAAGACCCTTGCGACGCCAATGTACAGGCACAATGGCCGTGTGGCAGAACTCCCATTTCCATTCCACAATTAGCTCGCCATCGCCTAAAGAGTAGACATGCTCCCAGAAACGCTTGATCCAATCGCTGTTCCTGTCCCACGTCACGTCCTGCGGCATGTGCTGACGCACAATGGCGGCCGAGGGCTCCTTGATGTTGTAGAGTTTCTTTTCCACCAGAGCTATCAATTTCTTCTGCGACAAGTGCGCCGAGGGGTCTATAAATGTCACTGATCCTGGAACAATCAAATTCGGCACTGCCTTTGACCCCAACGACGAACAAATAAAGTACTGGTCACACGATAGCCGATTCTGGAATGCTCCGACGCTTCCATCCTTCAGCGGGATCATCTCTATGTCCATCAGATCAGACAGATCATTGTCTGACATGGCATAGCTCAGAAGCACATCGATGTCGAATCGATGCCCGTCCGCAAGTCCACGCTTCCCCTTCAAGCCCCTTCGGAAGATGCGGGGGGTGAGGAATTTTAATGCCAAGTCCATGTTCAAGCGCTGCGCTTCGGCAAACAGCTGATGCTTTATGCGTTTGCGTGGATAAGCGAACCGAATGTTCGCCAACTTGGCCACCTCTGGAACACCCTAGAGAAAGCAAGTGTGCATATTTCAAGTCACAAAGTGACTCAGTTCATTCAAATTTTAAGGAATTGTAGTGATGCAGTGTATATCACAAATAAATGTTGGGTTTTGTGTCAGTCATTGAGAACCGAATGAATGAAATTTTGGCGATGTTCTGTAGTCATCGTTTTCAATCTCAGACGTGAAGCGAACATTGTGCCGCTCGTTGCATGACACAACTTGGTGAGTGTGATGGAGATAAGTGCGCAATTTAGTGGTAGCTTCCATAGTGTCTAGGTTTCAATTTTTGGGCGAATGTGAATATATCAAGTGGTGATAATTATAACCTCGAATACAATTTGTCACAAAGTTTGAAAAAAAAATCATCAATGGGAAAGCTGAGTTGAATAGAATTTGCGTAAATCAGGCAGTTTATTTTCAGATAGAACACAAGTGGAAAAAGACACAACTGCTGTGTTCTGCACTGTGCAGTATTGGAATGCTAAAACGGGCTACGAGAATAAGTAATGTTACAAAACTCTTGCATGCCTAATTGACGAGAGAATATATACTTTGCATCAAAATCTTGCAGTAATATTTCAAGTTCAATGCCAGAATCCGTTGGTTTACAGACGAAGACGGCGTGGCAACTGGCCCTGCCACAGATTTGCGTTACTCATCAATACGGTTTCAATCTCTCAATCATCAAGATAATGCATAGCAAATGCGGCATGCGCCGAAATCGAATTGAATCACGAACACAAATACGATTATTCAAGTGCTCATGTTACTTAAATATTTAACATGGCGTTCCTTTCAAAACCATATTATTAGGGAAAGACCCGGCGCTTACCTTGGGAAGCACATCTGAATCGCTCTCAAATATGGCCTCAGAAAAAGAAACCCATTCGCCATGGCCCACATCTCCTGCGAATAGAATCTTGTGTTCGGGACCTTGGACCACCAAGCTGGCGAATGAGGGCACTATTTCATCCAAGGGCCTTGGTCGCAGAGCGCTCTGCTCCGGAGGCCACAGCCTGAAATGCAGGGACCCAGGCAGTCGGCGCGGATATGACACTACCAAGCAGCCATCTCAGAGGCAGCTTTTATTGCGAGCGAGCGAAGCGAGCGGAGCTTTATAGAGCAAAAACGCGATTTTGGCCGACCGCACGCCGCCGACCGCATGCCGCGCACGCACCGCCCCCTCCCTGGGCTTCCTGGCGCCGTGCGCCGTGCGCGGGAGGCGCGTGGCACGGACGCCGATCGGCCACTCGCACCCTCCCCGACTCCCTTGCGCCTCGCGCGGCGCGCGGCATGCACGCCGACCGCCCACTCCACCCTCCCCGACTTCCTTGCGCCTCGCGCGGCGCGCGGCATGCGCGCCGACCGGCCACTCACACCCTCCCCGACTTCCTTGCGCCTTCCGCGGCGCGTGTGCGGCGCGGCGGGCGGCATGGGCGCCGACCACCCACTCACACCCGTCCCCGGGCTCCCTCCACCGGCGCGCGGTGCACGGGCGCGGCGCAGCGTGGGCGGCACCCCGCCTCCCGCCGGCTTCCCCCAGGTTCCCTCGGCCGGCACACGCGGCCTGCTGGTGTGGGCTTAGGCATGACTAAGGTGGGGGCGGGTTTCTTTATGCACGCATACGGTCGCGTGATACTTTAGCGTTAGAGCATCTTTATCGGTCGCGCTATTGTTCCGGCCGGAGCTATTCCGCTATCCGAATAGCTCCGCACGCGTCAAAAAACCATCATTAACGGTTGGGGAGCAGTAACTCCCCAATAGCTCCCCTGGTGCTATTCGGCGCCCAGCGGAGCTATTCGGGGCCAGAATAGCTCCGCTCGAGACCAAATAGCTCCCCAGAATAGCACCGGTGCTATTCGCGCAGCACTTGGCGGCGGCTGCTTGGAACAACGCGGAGGGGCCTTAGTACAGCGGAGGGGCCTTGGGACAGCCGACCCATGCAAATAGCAACCCCCGTTACAGATGCCCACGGGGTGCTATTGCTCCCCAAGGCATCCACCGTTACGGATGCACGCCCGGTGCTATTGCTCCCCAATAGCACCGGCGCTATTTGGCAAATGCCACCTTAGTAAGGTGGCACGGCAGCCAATGAGAACCGTTCCTGAATAGCTCCGCCGGAACAATAGCACCCACCGATAAAGATGCTCTTACGCGCACGAGCATTACGCGGCTTCCGTAACGCCCATGGTGGGCCTCCCAGGTCCTGCACTGGCGCCCGGCGCACGGGTGGCACACGGCAAGGACGCCGGCCGTGCACACGCCGCCCATCCCCGGGCTTCCTAAACCGGCGCATAGGGCACGTGCGGCGCAGCGCGGCATGGCCGCCGACTGGCCACTCATGCCCATTCCCCCCGGCTTGCTTACCCGGCGCTCGGAGCCCGGCGCGCGGCATGGCCCCGATCGCCCACTCTCAGTCCAAGCCCGGGTTTCTTGCACCGGCGCCCGGTGGGCGGCACCCCGCCTCCCGCCGGCTTCCCCCGGGTTTCCTCGGCCGGCGCACGCGGCCGGCTGGCCTGGGCTTAGGCATGACTAAGGACGGGAGGGGGGGGTCCGGGACACCTCTGGTGCCACGCGCCGTGCGTGCGTGGTCACTTTTTCGCGTTACGCATGCAGCCGTTACGACGTTTGCGTTACAAAGCATGGGTGGGAAGCTCCGTGACAAGCGCTGTGCATACCCTTGACCGCTGACTGGCAAGCAGGGGAGGTGCAGCGGGTAGCGTGAACCCAGGCGGCACATGGGCGAGTGGCCGGCGGTGGCATTTGCCATCGCCTACGGCATTGGCTCGAGCCACGTTGGCGGGGGGAAGTGGGGTTTGAGGGGGGCCAAATCGAAAAATCTGTTGATGGCAATCGACACAACCCTTGGGATGTTCACTTCGACCAAGCTGGTCGGCCGCTTGGAAGTCCCTCTTGGCACCTTTTCGCCATAGACTAGAACGAGCAGCAGTTTAGGAAGGTGGAGGTGGGGATGGGGGATGTGGGGGGTGGGGGGGGGGGGGGCATGTTCGAATTCAAAAATTGCGTCCTTGGCGATTGACCCAACGGGTTGATCGCTGTGGTCTTTCACTTCAAAGAGGCTTGGCGGCCTCACTGCAGCGCCTTGAGGTGCCTCCTTGGCCGCCGACTGGAAGCGAGTGGCGTTGGGATGTGGGGTGGTGTCGCGGCCGATGGGCACCGCGATTGGTCCGGATCTTGGGCGCCTCCTTGCCCGATGGCTGGTGGATTGACCACCGATTACCTCCGCGGATGCGCCGCGGGCTTGGCGGGGCAAGCGCCCGTTCGTTGCGAGGTGGGCCTGGCTTTCGCTTGGGGATCGGCCCCGGGCGGCTGCTTGGCGTCCGGTGGAGGCGCGGAGGCGGAACGGGCACAAAACCCACGGGAACAGGTTCACACAGCTTCCCGCGGGGCAGCATATTCGGTCCCCACGCGGGAAGTACTACAACAACCACAATTATATTGTAAATGAACTCCAATGTATTTGTTACTGTATAAGTAAAAAAGTTCGCGTGGAAAAAATTTCGCGTGTTTCGCGCGGAAAATAGTTCGCGCGGAAAAAAGTTCGCGCAGTCGTCGGTGCGCGAACTTTTTTCCCCCGCGAACTTTCTTCGCACGCGAAAGTTTTTGCCGCGCGCACATTGCGGAATCGGGCTCCTGCCGCCCTTGACTTTCGCCAAGGGTGGCGCCGTTTCTTATTGTGCTGCGCCGCCCCCCGGCCGCCGTCCTGACCCTCCGGGTGCCGCAGACGAATAGCACGAGCGGCTTGGTCAGGGAGATGGCACCTCCTCGCCGCCAAGATTCGGCTTGCCAATGCCCACCAGCGATCGATCTGGCGCGAGCGATCTGCAGGCCAACTCAGGGCTCCTTTGGGGCAGTCGCTGGACGGGGCTCGAGCTAGGCTTTTGCATGACTAGAAACTGGGAGGAGCATAGAGCCGCCTGGTCAGGGAGATGGCACATCCTTGCTGCGAAGATTCGGCTGGCCGATGGCCACCGGCGCGAGCGATCTGTTGGCCAGCTCAGGACTCCTTCGGGGCAGTCCCTGTTCGTCAAAAGACCACCGCACGGGGCAGTCGCTGTTGTGCAAGGCCAACGGGCCACAGCGCGGGAAGCGCCCGACCCATTTGGGAGGAGGCCGAAAAGTCCACGGGCGAAAAAAGTTCGCGGGGGCAAAATGTTCGCGCGGAAAAAAGTTCGCGCAGTTGCTCGAGCGCGAAATGCGCGAACTTTTTTACTTATACAGTAGTTCACCGCCCAGCCCCACCCACCGGTCCATACTGACCCAAAAGCACATAAAACACAAGAAAACACCCAGAATGACCAGTTTGCCTTAGCCCCAAGTGTACGCACAACAGGTGGGGTGGGCTGTGGGGTGTGGGGTGTGGCAGGGAAAGGTCAATTCTGTTTAGTGCGATCGATCCAACGGGTCGATCGCCGAGACCTTTCACTTCAAAAAGGTGTGTTGACATCCTTAGGGCGGGCGTCCTGGAGCACAGCCTTGGCACTTGCTCTCTCCCATAAGAAAGTGGTTGTGGGTATGTGGTTTGGGGTTTAGGGTGCCACATTTGCAAGTTTGCAAGCTTCCTGCGATTTGGCACACGATTTGCAGCAGAAGCGTGTGCACATATGCACCACTCGAGTGAGCATGGTTGCGTGAGCTATATGTATTTTTCGTTTTCCTAATTCCGTGCTATCTTGACGACAATTTTGTAAGAAAATACTTGATTCTATTTCATCATTATGGCGTTGTGGAATGGGAGCAATCGCGCCATCATCATATTGAATTGAGCTTTCGCGGTGCAAACACCGCAGGTGTTCAAATAATATTTGAAGAGCGTTATTTATTTTAGTGTTTTCTCCGCAAAGCTAAGCGCTGTGCTACTATGCGGAAGTTTTTAAAACCATCTATGCTGCAATTGAAAATACCTCAAATCCGTATTGCAAACGCCATGTCATCTGCAAATGGTGATGGCTTGAAATGGACCGAAAGTTGTATGAAGAGATATCCCTGAAGGCGCATAGTTTGATTGTTCCTATCGCTAGAACAAGTTTTAAACGTCTGTAACTTGGAGAATGCGGTGTGCATGGTGATCCATAGCCTTAGCATGCAAGGCATGAGAGTCAAATAGCGCGAGACGATCGAATTCGCGGTGCAGCAAATTCTCTTCTTCAACGCCGAGTAAATCATCGTGATATCATTCAATGAGAATTAATGGTCAGATATATTTTGAAAACCCTACCTTGAAAGCATTTCATTCTCGGATAAAGTACCGCGCATATCTGTATGCCGGCAGGCCATGAGCAGATCCAGCCACAGCGGTACAACTGCCTTTCTTATGATGTCTAGATTGAGCATCCCAGCCTCGTCCTGAACATCTGCTCCATACAAATCACGACTCAAGTTCCAAGTGTGCGCGAAGCGCAGATGTAGCGTGATATACAGAACAACCAAAAATTTGAAGGTACATGCTGCAATCCGATATCACACTGCGATTCCAGTTCCAGAATTTCGGGTCAAATTAACGTATTTGGTATTTAAAATGAAGAGAGACTAGTAAAATACATTCTATTTGCATACCCTTGTGGTAACCGCAAATTTGCGTGCCGAGCACCCACAGGTAATCGACACAGACACTCGCATGATTCTGAAACGAATCCCTGAAATACATAATGTTCTCATGGTATCTCGCTCAATATTTGTCGCTCATTTTCAGTGTCTATTGCAGTACTGGATATATACAATGAACAGAAAAAAAAGCGACAGCTTGCTAACATGGTTGCTATAGAAATTGATGGAAAGCATGAATTGTGCTTCGGATTGTGGCTGATCAGCTTCAATATCAAAGAAATGATCTGCGATTTATGTACAGCCACAGCCCCCAGATGAGTTATATATTGTCGCTACGTCAAATTTTCTTCAAGTGATGATACTTGCCGCCTTAGATGATCTTGCAGCTCATCGCAACGCGCCTAAAACAATTTCCGATACCATTGATTGCATTTATTAAATTCGCAGTCCAGAAAGAAGAAGCCTCAAGTTAATACTACTTAAATGCGATGTCCCCTCCAGTAGCTCCAAGCAGCCAGGCTTTGAGAATAAACGCACATACAAACAACCAAAAACATTGACGAATCTCCAGCATGTAGTGATTATATTCTGGAGATTTTGTTACGCTGTGCACTGCAATCCAATAGTTGCGAAAATGAAATGCCGTACGTAAGAATCTGAAGACATTTTTGGCCCTTATTTCATCTTTCTAAATGTTTTCATACTTTATTTGAAGCGCCTAATAATTCGGGTAGAAAATTCACGTCTGAAACGGAGAAATTCGAAAATTTTTGTTACCTGACCAAAGGTTCCTTCTGTTGGACTGCAAGCGGAATTTCCCATTGATGTGAATGGGAAGACCCGTCTCGGTGAAGGGTAGGGGCATGAAGCAGTACATAAGGCCACCGGATTTCAACGTCGGCAAGACCACATTACGCAGCACCGCTCCGGAGTCGTCGAAGACAATAGATCTTGTCTTCACGGCGACTTCCGCACTGGGAGAGGCGCACTGTGTTGGGCGCATGGGTGAAAAGTCGGTGGTGAATCCAGGCAATACATCGAAAAAATTTGAGAGAATAGACTGCCACAAAGTTGGGGAAGACACAGCGCACCACTGTATTACTGCAAACCCGCACGATGCACCAAAATTTCACAAGGAATAACTTATTTCAAAAATAAGGAAAGACGCAGCAATTTTCATGCAAAGTATCATGATGATGAATCGATGGGAAATTTATAAAGACGCACAGTACTATTACCATTTGACTGTGAAGCGTAGCGCTGCAGATGTTTTCGCTACCCAGAAAGTTGGCCCTGTGAGCCCTTCGCGGCTGAGCGACTTAGGAAACGAAATTTCAAACGGTACCTGACTCTCCTATCTGACAATTAATGATCAAAGGTGTAAGTCTGCCGGTGGCAGAAATTAATGCGCTGAATTTACATCGGTGCCAACAGCATTGTGAATCTTTGCGACTCTGATGGTGTTTACAGGGATATTGAAATGCATTTATATCAATGAAATTGCCAGGCAAAAAATTGCTGAGTGGCTTGGTACTACCAATCAGATATATTTCCAATAATTTACACAAATCAATTTTTATATAGAATGGACAAAAACAGTTCAAGTTATTTGCAGAAATACCCATTGCACAGATACAGCTTCGTTTGATCAATGCACGACAGCTGCATTGCGATCACAGAGATCCAGTAGCAAGAGATTCATGAAGCAGAGCCTCTCATTCCGCTCCCTTGGCAAAGCATTCGGCTCAACGCACCGGCCCTTCGAAACACTTCGCGTCAGGGAGATACATCCGCCTCACCTCATCTGGGAAGCTTGAGACCACAAGCCAATTCTCTACCTCCCTCTTGCGGCAGCACCGGCAATCAATAGGCCTGACACTGTCGTCCGAGTAGCAACCCGCGGCTTCCACAACAATTCGCAGCGTCTTCGACTTGTGATACGCCCGAACGCACCCTGGATCTCTAGTTTCTGAGGACTTCTGCAGCACCAATGGCGATTTTGTTGTGCTTACAATTGCGGAATCCACAGTGACATTTACACGGCAGCGTATAACCGCAGTGCAATATCATGATGCTGCGAAGCGTAGAGCAAATGATAGCTGTTGCTGAGAAGACAGAGTGAGTTCACGGATTCAGATAATTGCGCGAGGGCAGCTCAATTCTCAATGCGGCGTTGTGGCTGTGGGCACCGTGTATCTGTGCAACAAAATTCCCAGGCGTGGGAGTCAGGCACCAAAGATGTTACTGCAAAGTGAACCCAAAATATGTATGCGCAAGGTATCATGAAAGAGAATGTGTCTGTTTCCCTGAGCGCCGTCTCCCTTTCTATCGAATCGCTGTTCAACCAGGTGCACATCTCGTACAATTCTCCAAAAGCGAAGGGTACTTATTTTCTGTGTCGCCCCACTCAAATAGTACAGTTTTCCTGTATGATGGCAGCGCTGCATTGGCCCAAAGCACTGTTCGCGAACAGTACTGTTCGCAGATTGCATTCAGTATTTAATCGTGGTAGTGAGTCATAATTAATGTGAAAAGCTTGAAGAAGTGGAAAAAGAAGAGAAGTGTGCCCCAGCCATCACCAGATTTATATGAATGCTTTCCTTCTGACAGCACCTGCTCCATTTCGCAAGAACAAACAGTCCTGCCAGGAATGCCATTGGAAACTAAAAAGCATATGCTCTGGATATGCATGTTCAATGGACTTTTAAAACTGTGGAAATTTTCAACATCAATCCAATGCCTTGAATCAACAGGGGTTTAAGAAATACGAAGACATCGACTAACCATTTACAGCGCGAACAACGAAACGTCAATGACATGCATGCACTTTTTGAGATCGCATTCTCGGATCATCCGCTGCTTGCCAAAATCCCAACAGAAAATATCATGGCACTCCACAGAGCACCAACAAAAATACCAAAGCTGTTGGTTACACTTGCCTTCACCCTTGCCAGCAGCGATGGTGGGCCATCTTCGGAGCGCACATAGACTTCCACTGTTTCAACGTGCTTGGTGAACAGAATCATGTCCTTCGCCTTTCTAATGAAGTCGGAAAGCAATCTGTCCACATTTTCCTGCTGCACGACGTGTTTTAATATTCTCGATTTTGGGGCAGTATCCTCAGTGCGCAGCGGAAGGCGAAAGAGTGTACCTGGAAAATGCTTCTTTTCCACCTGCACAAAGTACAGCAGTGGATTGGAAATTGCAGGTACGATTGCAGAAACAGTCTCGAAATCATGTACAACTGGTGTAACTTACACGCTCGGAAGTGCAATGAATCTTAAACGCAAAGCACCGCAACTCGAATGCGCTTGTGATGCCTCTGAAGCCTCAACATGAGGATGAGCTGCTGATAAAACCAATATCATCTTCATGAATAATTTCAGAAACACAATTACTGACACAAGATTCAATAATCTGATTTAAGCATACGGTGTGGCAAACGGCATCTTGCGTGGAGCACAATGAATGAAGAGGTTTTCATATCTTCGTGCCTTCAGGCCCGGCAGGTGATAAGCGATCAAGATATCGCTTCGGGAATACCGAGATTGGATCCAATCAGTAACCCAGCCTAACATATTATATGCCAGGGCCGCGCTTTAGCAATTACGGGAATGCAACAAAATTTCCACACACATACCTCAAAGCCACCCAGGACGTCGAGCGGCGACAGCGTGTCGTAAATTTTGCTCATTTGTGCCTTTTCCTGCTCTTCGAAATCCAGCTCAATACCGGGCCCGCCGTCGAGGTAGGACCCGTGGGGGTCCAGAATGACAAAAGTACTTTCCGACACAATGTGAATGACATCTGTGCAGCAATACCTGCGCACATGCCACGGTGAAGCAATTAGTGGCCGTTGGGAAAAGGTTCCACAAACCGGTCATTTCTTAACTGCGATAAATGATGCATCTACAAAATATTGCGGACGACGTGATTGGATTACGGAACAAAAGGACACCGCGAGACTTTCCTGAGGCTTCCCGCCCCACAGTGCACCACACGAATTGGGTGCACTCGAAAGTTAAAGAGCCACTCAACAGCTTTACGTCCCTGTTCCGTCGTGATATGACGCCTGTGGCCCATGCCGGTTCGCACCGTCCCGTGCATCGGGCAGCGAGGGCCATCGCACGACTGTGCCGAAAAGATCATCAATTAGTACATGCGAAGGTTTCGCTACCAGGATCACCGCAGATGCGGTAATCCTGATGATGAGGTGATCCTGTCGATGGGATGATCCTGGCGATTCTGGTGTCGATGCGTATCGGAGTGACGCGTGCACACAGGAGACATCCGAATCCCCTTTTTGCGCCTGATGTTGCACCGAATTCGAGGGGTATGCCTCACAAGAGCACCCTTTTACAGACCGCTAGGCTACGCTCACTGCGCACAGTTCTGAGCCGAATGCACCTTCGCGCTGTCCAGTCAGTGAGGCGCTCTAAGCGTCCTGGCACGATGGTATATCATGACTATACAGTCACACGGCATGATCGCAAAGCACGAATGCTGCATGCAGCGCTGGCGGCGGCAAATCGGGTCCGCTTTCAGACAGGATCACATCGGCTGCTTTGCATCTTGACCCCCTCGTACACGACTTGCAACGTTCACTGCAAACCGACAGCGGCGATTGCCTCGAGACCCCGCAGACCAGGCCTAGGCGTGCAGGCCTGCACGCAGCCGAGTGCGCCGCGAGGTGGGAACACTCGCGCTGCTCCGAAACTTCGAAACATTCCGAGACACGCAGCTTGCAGCAATTCCACCGCACGCACCCTGTCAGCGCTCCCAGACCGAACCTCCCAATCTTGCTGTCGTCCTCCCTCTTCTGGCTGATGCCCACTTCGCTTATGGCCGCCCAGTCCCCTTTCTTGAATTTAGCATCGTTGAAGAAGCACAGCGCCGGGCCTTGCCACTCAGCCAACCCGGGAAACAACAGGTTTGCGGTGCCGTGCGTCCTCCCGTCGTAAATCAGCGCGAATCTGTTGGCCCCTGCGTCGTCCGCGTTGGCCAGGAACTCCTGCGCCACGCCGCCAGCGCCCCAGCTCTCGCAATTGTAATCCTGCAGCGTGTTGCGAATCCTGTCCGTGAATTCCTCCTTCTGCTCGAAGCGCCTCCAGGGGGGGTGATGGGCGGCAGCGACAGTGGCCATGGTGCAGGGGTCTGTGGACTCGAGCTGTGGCCCGTCCAGCGCGGGTGGAGATATGGCGGTGTGCGCGGCATGGCGGCTTATGTGAGGACGCGGGTGCCGTGCGCGACACGGCTAAGGCGTGGCTGGTCGCGTCGCTGGGATGTCGCCGCCGTGCTGGAGTTCTGCGGAGCAACGATCCGGCTAATCAATCAATCTGTCCATCAACTAATCAATCAGTCAATCAATAAAGTAGTGGACCGCTTTATCAACTAATCAAGCAAGCGGTCAATCCAGCAGGCAGTGAGCGACACGGATGACCTGTTGTGGGTCACGTCCTCTGCGTCCTTTGATAGCAGCGATGGAATTCTGCCCATCAACAAACCAGCCATTCAATCTGACGGTCAATTTTATGGATAAACATTTTGGAGTTGGTTTTCTTCAACCCCAATAGTTCCTGTTTTTGATGTTGAATTCAACGCTGTAAACCACAAAACATATTTAAATCATTTAAATTGCACTTCAATTAACCTAAGACTTAGTGTATAAGTGAAAAAAGTTCATGCAAATAAGGCGTATTTTGTGCAGAAGAAAGTTCGCAAGGGAAAAAGTTCGTGCACTTGTTGGTGAGCGCACTTTTTCCCACCGCAAACTTTTATCACCCGCAAAAATTTCCGCTGCACGAACATTGCAGAGTGGGGCTTCCTGCAACCCTTGACCTTCGCCACAGGTGGCGCTGTTTCTTATTGTGCCGTGCCGCCCCCCACTGGGAGGCCCCAGCAGCCGTGGCGACCCTCCGGCTACCACAAACGAATGGCGCAAGCGGCCTGCGATGAGCCAGCAGCCAGCCCTGTGACGCCGCATTGACTGCGTTCCTCAGGGCGCTGCATGGAGTGGCGCCCCACGCCAGCGACCCGGCATCGCCGGGGACGGGATGTCATCGTTCCAATGCATGCCAACATGCCGGCAGCCCCCTGACGCATGCCCTCCCCCAAGCACCATAAACACCAGGGGAAAAAGGGCAAAATAGCACGTGTTCAAAAGTGTACAAAGTTTACGGGTTTGCGTTATTTTTGTGTTCTTAACGGTCAGAGCATTGATAAAATGTGTTTTATGTGTGTTCGCAAAAGTGTTATTTGGCCCTTTCTTTCCTAGTGAAACGAGGGCGCCCCCGTTCATGTTAAGGTTGTCCGCAAGCAAGCACGCAAACATCAACAGCGACACGCCCCGCCTGTGTCTCGCAATCCATCCCACCTGCTTGACAAGCTCGACCATGTCCATCGCCGGGGCAGTGCAAGACATTCTCAGGCGCCGGTGCTTCCCGTCATTGTCGGGCAATACTCGCTGATCGGACATCCTGGCACGAGCGATCTGCTGGCCAGCTCAGGGCCCTTTAGGGCAGCCGCTTGGCAGAGCTCCAGCTAGGCTTTTGCAAGATTAGAAACAGTTTCCAAGTTACTCAATTACTGAGCAACTTTCTAAGTTATCTCATTTAATGAGATGAGAATAAACCTCCCTGGTCAGGGAGATGGCGATCTGCTGGCCAGATTAGGCTCCTTTGGGGTAGTCTTTGGACTGGGCCCGAGCTATGCTCTTGCAATATTGAAAACTGGGATGAGAATAGAGAACGCTGGTCAACAGAGACAATATCTTCTCGCCGCCAAGATTCAGCTGGCCGATGGCCACTTGTGCGAGCGATTTGCTGGTCAGCTCTGGGCTTCTTCGGGGTTGTGGCTGATCGTCACAAACGGGCAGTCGTCAGTGTGCAAAGCCAACGAGCCAAAGCGCCGGCAGTGCCCGATCTCTCTTGGATGAGGCCGAAAAGTTTGTGGGCGGAAAAGTTTGCACTACCAAAATGTTCGAGCAGAAAGAAGTTGGTGCAGTTGCTCGAGCTTGAAATGTGCGAAATTTTTCCTATGCAAACGTTTTTACTGATACAATATGTGCTTGTGTAGTTGTGTGGCACATTCTTTTAAATCTATTTTCACCACAAGAGCAATTTTGATTGAGTGATTCAATTCATTTGGTTTTAAATCCAATAAATGGGTAGTTGCCAGCTACTAGCTGGAGCTCAGAAAATGCGGTTTACATAAGCATATGGTGGTTTCTATTTGATTGCAGTGAATTACGGTGGCACCATTGTGCTTAATTTCATTTCAGTTTGAAGATGCAAATGAAAACAACCAAACCATTGGTCTTTTCACCCAGATCGATAACAGGGGCCAACGGCCCTTACGCACAAGACAAGGTGAAGCAAATCCTATTTTGGCTCCTGGAGTCAATCCAGTCTTGAGTGGTGCTCGGGTCACCAATAATGAAAGCATTATTGAATAATGAAATGCGATCCTCAGTTGTGTCAAGCTGGGGCCCCATGAGGCCCAGAGTGCCTTGGCAAAGGACTCTAGTACCGGAGGAGTCTTGGCCATTGGAGACGGATGCCTTGAGAGGGAATCATATGGGCAACGGAGATTACCGGCCAAAATCAGACTACCGACTATGGCAAATAAGCCCAGACAGGATGACAACGTCCAGGGCGCACCCACATAACCCTGTACGGCTAAGCATTCCAGATGCAAAAGCACACCCAAAGCAACATGCATTGGTTTCAAGGCCGGAGAGGAGAGGCCCTGTGGTGCGGAACCGGAGCAATGCCCATCGTTGTTTGGGGCGGCTCCATGTGATACCATGGGCCGGCGATGGGGGATCCAGTCACACAATGGCGAGCATAGTCTACGCAGACCTGGCCCTTTCCCGCCGGGGGAATTCGACCGCCTTCCCTGGGCCTGTCATCCTGCCCGTGTAGTTTCTGGCCGGAGGGGGCTGCGTATTTTTGCACCCACTCCAGATGGCCATGACCTGAACCGACATGGACAATGGCATCACAACGGCATGGACGTTCGCGCGCAGCACATAAGGGTGAGCTGAGCAATCTGAGCCAGTGGGCTTACAGAGCAAGGGCTGGCCGGCAATCTGACCAACAGTGGTTTGCGGCAGAGCCCCAGGGAGATAAACGCATTGGCCTGAAACCCTGGGCGGGGTCGCATGGAGCGATGGGAAGTGACGGGCATGGGGACCCAGAGGTTGGCTTTCATGGATAATTCAAAAGGCATACGTGTGCGGACTGTGGTTGGTGGCATATTGGGAATATTGCTAGCAGTATCGGACGTCCTCACATATCCCTATATATTAGGCATGGTTGGTCATTAGAAGGTGTATGCGGTATAGATGGATAGAAGATTTTATTAGCAATCGAATGTTGGTTAGGACAGCTACTTTGTAGAAAGAAAAAGTTTTTAGGGAATGAATTTTATGTCAAATAATGGACTGTAGAAAACATGGCAGTCTAATCATTGATTCACTTGACAAGTGAAAACTAATTGATTTGATATCTGAGGCACAGCCATATTTGAAAGAGGTGGACATACGGAATCTATGCTTGAGTACCTGTACAGGACCAGCAACGCGTGAAGAAGCTCTCCAACCACCAATTATGATGATGGCACTCTTCATGGCTGGTGAGGGTGCTCCAGCGTGTGTGGACCAGATCATGGAATGGCGCAAGGTGCAGGCCCTCCCAGACTTGAATGACATGAAGGAATTCTGTAGGCAGTTGGAGCAATTCCAACCTGAATGCCTAGCAACGCCGGAGGTCCAAGCATCATGGACAAACGTGCAAGGGGGGATTGAGATGGATCGCATCTGGAAACGTACTATCGACCTCTAGTGTCCGCTTTTGAAGGTCTAGGAAGCCTACTTGTAGAATGATTACCATATATTTGATATGGCAAAACAAGTGGGAGCATCATTCTAGGCCTTGCTAGATATAAGGGAGTTGTCAATAGCAGTGAAGTCGGAGATCCTCATGCAATTTGAGGTCATGTGTTACATAGGTTTTAAGCTGGCGTGGGTTGCGTCCCACCAAGATGTGGAGACCTTGGAGCAGCACAGGATGGATAACAAACCAATTGTGTGGCACGCTCTAAAAATAGTGGAGGAGGAGGTCCAAATGGAGCAGAGGCATGTTATGGGAGATTTTTTTTACAAGTACGTCAATGCGCCCAGTCCAGATGAGGCCTGCGCAAAGGACGGGCGATTGAATGCCTTGTCTTGAAGAATGTCAAATGCTGATGTTACGCGCACCAGCCTGATGTGGGAGACGTCCTACTAATGGCCCTTGGTGTGGGGGACGCCCTGCCCAAGGCACGTACTATTCCTCACCCAATGTAACCTTTATCCATATTAGGATACGGGAGTAGGAGGGGTGGTCCCGCCTAGGTGCCCTGTAAGGACCTAGGTGCCCGCCGAGGCGGGTCCGCGGCTCAAAGAGGGCAGGAACCCCACACCCACATCCTATTCGTAACAATTGGTTTCGGAGCCGCCTGAGGGTGGCGGCCACGCTTCCACCTGGGAGCGCGCGAGAGTACAAGACGCCGAAGCCCTTCCCCGGCCTCCTCCATGGAGGCCGAGGAATCGGAGGAACAAGCCCGGGATGGGCAGGGGGAAGAACAAGCCCGGGATGGGCAGGCGATCGATACAGCCCGGGATGGGCAAGGAACTGAACAAGCCCGGGATGGGCCAGGAGGTGTAACAGTCCGGGAGGACATGGCTGGACCCTCCACAGCCACATCGGCACCCGCAGCAGAAGATGAGTCGATGGAAGAAGTGGATACCCCGCCGGCGGCGGAGAAGACACAGGAGCAAGACCAGGACGCTGAGGCGGCGGCGACGTTGCTGAAGATCCCTGGTATCAAAGAGCTCCTACAGAAGATGGCGGATACCGCGGCCGAGAAGGCGAGAGCGAAGCGGGATGAAGAGACCGCCGAGAGGATCGCCTCGCTGGAGATCGCCGTCAACAAGGCCAAGAAAGAAGCTCGAGAAAAAGAGCTGGCCATGAAGAAGGCGAAGCAGCAGAGCCGCGAGGCCCAAGAAGCCAAAACCTCCGCCGAAGACCAAGTCAAGGCGTTGAGTGACCGCCTCATGAAGCAAAAGCAGCGGGCCCAGGAGGCAGAAGAGAGAAGCGCCCAACAGGTGGTGCCAGCTGTGAGGGCCCCCAGTCCGTCGGAGCTGCCCATGCCAACCATCCCAGAGGAAGACTGGAAGGTTGCTGGCAAGCAGCGCTCCAAGCGGAAGAGTCCATCGCCGGGTGAGCGGCCGATGGAAAGTGAGAAATCTCCATATCAAGGCCGGGAGGCCAAAGCCTTAGGGCGAGTTGAGAGAATGCAAGGCCGGAAGGTCAAGATCCCGGAGCTACGGCTCAAATCCCAGGTGTATGTGAGAACACCTAGTGGATCGGACGGGACTGGAGATGAGTCGCTCACGGAAAGCGCTCAAGCTGTTTGCGGAAAAAGTCCGCCAAGGCCGGGAGGCCATAATTGGAGCCCTCGGAGGCCTGCATTACCAGAATGGGGGCCTGGTGAAAGCTCAAGGGTGCTGGAGTTCGTTCCAGACACTCGAGATCCATATAGCCGGCAACCACCGTGCCGTGCAATGTGGACAAAGTTCCACAGTGATCTCGTCGATGAGCTTGACGAGGGATGGCGGATGGCCACCGACCAGTTTGGAGAAAGGTTAACCACCGCCAGACTGGTTAGAATACAAAGGTGGTATGGTCCGGGAATGGCAGATCAAATTGCCAAAGAGGACCCAAATTGGCCAGAAAAGATGGCCTTTGCGCTCAGGCATATCCCGGAACCATGGGACTTGAGCGAGGGGAGTCCAGAGAGACCAGACCCTAATGATCCCCACGAGCGGTGGGAGGAGATCTCGGAATTGTCGTTCTCATCATGTGCTTCTCCTTTGCCGGGTAATATGTCAACCCGTGCACAAGTGCATAGGAGGGAGAAGGAGAGACGACGGATTCGTAACCGAGATCGTTTTGCTCGGGCAAAGAAATTAGACGAGCAAAAGGCCAGAAAGGCCAAACAGCGGAGAGAGTTGAAAGCGCTGCGACGTGAGCGGGATCGTCAATTGAATCCTGAAAAGTATGAGCGTAAGCGAGCTCACAAACGCCAGCGCAAGGCTGAGATCAAGCGGTTTTTCTCCGCAGGAGGCAGCCAAAGGCGCAGCGCCTGGAGGTACAGCCCAAGGTCGATGAGCTGGACCCGGCCGAGCAGGCTAAGGCCTTTGCCCGTATTGCCAAGGAGGGGACCTCCACCCGCTGGGCAGACCAGCAGGACAGTAGCGGCAGTGACAGTGGTGTAAACCACCCTGCCCGCTTTGTCCCTATCCAACCGGAACCGGCATCGCCATTGGTTGTGGTAACCAGCGGTCCTAAGGTGCAAAGGATGCCGGAGAGGGAGACCCCGCCTGGAGAAGCAAAGGCGAAAGAACAGCCTGATAAGGCAAAAGACCCGCCTGCAGAGGCAAGAGTACAGCCTAGAAAGGCAAAGGAGGAATCCAAAGGCCCGCAAAGGCCAGTTTCAGGTGAACCTGCCAGTCCAATTCCCCGGGAAAGACGGGAGACCTATGAGATCCTGCAGAGGCAGGAAGCTGCTTTGCAGAAAGCAAAGGCGGATGCAGAGAAAGCTGCACAGCTTCGTTCCTTGATGGGGGATGAAGACTATGCAGCATATCTGGAGCTGCAAGAAGCAAAGCAGATTTTTCATGGACGGCAGGAAATTGCCTACAAACCGGCGAAACCGGGGCCTGGATACCAGGAACGCCGCGCCCAGCAAATGGCGGCCGATCAAAGTGGACGTGCCAAGGTGCCGCACGAGGCTGCAAAGCCCACCCGCATCACGCGTGGTGTTCGTCAGGCTTTTTGGGATGCCGAAGTGACCTGAGGGGTATACTTTAAGGGGTATTATCATCCCCGTGGAGGCCAAGCCCCGTACAGGGCCCAAGTCCCAAGGGACGCCCTCCAACGTATACCCGGGAAGCTGCGTGGCCTCTTTGATGCGCAGCAGACGGCACCGGGGATATATGTGCCAGAGGGTCAGGAAGCAGCCATGGAATGGCAGGCCATCCAGAGAACTGGCCGAAAAGTCCCTGAAGAGGGATCGGTGCAAATGCCCCCGGGACCATCGATGCAGGCAGGTCCCTCCACACCGGCTCGTCCAGTGGCTCAGCCATAAATGGCGCCAAGACAGCCGGTGCGGCCTTATACAATGGGGCAGGCTGGACAGCGGACATCACAGCCTCCTGTGCAAACGACGCAGCAAAAGATTCAAAGGCTGCAGGAGATGTCTCCATTTGCGCCAGAGTCAGCTGTGTATCCGCCAGTTCGGTACTATCAGCCAGGGATGGCGGCACAGCCCGGGAGGGCATACCAACCCGGAAGGGTACCACAGGCGGAGATCGCACCAAGACAAGAGGAGTACCCAACACCCGCTTACAGTGGATCATCCCATCCATCCGGATCGGGAGGTTACGAGAGGGTGTACGAGTACCCGCCCGGTCATTTCCAGACCCAGGAACCTCCACATGAGGAATTTCTGTTTGGGCTGGAGGGTGATCAGGCTGCTGAGCCACATCGGGCGGAAATGGGGCCTCCACCGCCTCCGGAGGGGTACAATCCCCAAGGGCCGGGTTATACCGGTCAAGCCTATTTGGCAGCGGCGCAGGAGATTCCATATGCGCCAGTTTATTACGAACCCGGAAGGGAAGCTCAGGTGAGCATAAACATGCCTAAGATGAACAGTTAGGGCATGAAACCCCCAAAATGGAATGAAGATAAACAGGCCTTAACCAAGTGGTTACAAGAAATCATCATGTATTTCAAAACCACTATGGCACCCCGGCCACAATGGGGATGGATAGCACTGAATACTCTTGAAGAGTCAGTGAAACATGGCCTACTAGCCCAGTTGGGACACATATGGGGGATAACAATTGATGCAGAAGTGCTCTCACAGCCAGACTTTCAACTGTCATGGGAATAGTTTAAGTATGGCATGGAGACACTTTATGATCATAAATGTTCCGACTTCGAAATTCGGTCGGAAATAGCAGCCTTTACAAAGGCAGGGACCTCGGGTCCCGATACAATCAAATACATGCAGCTCTTGGAACAAATGTTTCGCAAGTGTGAGAACGAACTTGATGATTTTTCCAAGTTGCATGCATTGTATACTGGACTCCGTCCAGATATTAAGAGGAAATGCCTCTTAAATAAAGATGATGAGCAATGGACCACTTATGCCAGCCTGAGGGCGCATTTATATAAAGTGGGACCAACATATGACCAAGAATACAAGGCATATGGCTCTCGTCGAAATGAAAGTCGGGATGGCAAATCGCACACGAGTAATCGTCTTGCTCCTAATAGAGTTATTCAAAAATACCACGCACTGAAAGTGGATCGTCGTGGCAAACCAGTTTTGAATAACAGACCGAGAGGTCAAGGAGGGACGACTTACAAAAGTTCTCGTGTTGCTATGAAAATGCAGCCGCAGGCTTCGCATGGGGAGCGGAACTACGAGCCGCTGGCTGATATCCGCGACCCAATGGAAGAAAAGATGGTCACCAACAGTGCGCAATTACGCGACACAACGTTGGAAGTCCTGAAGCGGGCTGGACGCTGTTATAAGTGCTTCAAGCCCTACTCAGCCGACCATCCTCGCGAATGCGAAGGGCGTGGAGTACTCCCGCAGATGCCGGTGAGTCCCGCTCGCAAACGCGTGTCAGCGTTACATGCTTCCACCAAACTGTGCTTGGCAATGCGAAAGCATAATATCACCAGTGTGAAACTGCGAACTGCACCGATGGATGTGCGCATGAATGCAGCACCGGTGATTCCTGTTCCGAAAGTGCGAGCTGCACAAGTTGCTGTGAATCGTGTGATGAAATTGTCTCACACACCGGCGCAGCCGGACAGGACCAAAAGGGTCCTCGCAGTGACCTCGATCGTTCTGATCGCATGTTGCATCCTACGCATTTTCAGCACATTCAATCACTGATTGCATATCGTTTCACACTCGATGCATGTGCCAACCCCAATGGGGATAACGCACTTTGCGAACGATATTGCTCAAGAGCCGACAGTTTCCTACGGAAACCACTCGCTCATGAATTTGCGTGGATTCATCCACCTTTCCAACAGGCAGCGTCCTTCTTGGACCATTATTTTGCGGAAAGAGCAAAAGCTCCTACACAAGTAGGCGCATGTATATTACTGCCTGCATGGCGAACGTTTACGGACGATCCCCGGTTGCGCACCTTGCGCATTCTGGTACATTACCCAAAGGGTACCCGGTTGTTTACACAACCGCAGGATGATCGTCCTCGTCGCAAGGAAATGCCTGGCATTCCTTGGCCTGTAAACGTATATTATCAACCCTTTGTGGGATCAGCGGAACACCGCATCAGAGGGGTCTCACAAGACCAGCCTCGCTTGACGTTTACCGGCCAGGTCGGGCACCAGCCCGCCTCAATTCTCTTTGATACCGGGGCGACTGGCACCGCGTACATCAACCCGACGTGTTGTCGTCGGTTAGGCTTAACGCCACGTTCGCCTCGTGCACTGTCTAATCGACAGCTTCGTCGCCTTAATCGCCTTCGCCGTCTGGCACGTGCGACGCGACGTATTGTGGATCCCACGGAGTTCTCCACACCTCCACGTGTGGATGATCCTCACATGGAAAGTGAAGTGCTTTTAGCGGATGGGACATCCCTCCCATCTTTGGGGTTGTCGATGTCCCCTTGACCATTCAAGGCTACAAGGACACAGTCCGTTGCCTGGTCATTGACCTTTCTGACGATTATGACATTATCCTCGGCGACAATTGGCTCTATGAGCATGCCGGTGTCATTGATTATCGTCGTGGTCATATCCGTGTCGTTTCTCGGGGACGTGAGATTACTCTTCGTAGTGCTCCCCGTTCCACTGTTTCTCCTTCCTTACCGGCCCGCCGGTTGGGTCATTTGTGTTCGCTGGGTTTTGCTCGTCACGCCTACCAGCGTGGTTCTCCATTGCGCTTGGTTTTGGTTCGCCGGGTCGGCGACCTCCCTGAGGGGGACGCACCAGGCCCTTTGGCCACATCAGGTCGGGAGACCACAACTTATGCTGTTCCACCAGCACAGATCACAGCCCTCTTGGAGGAGTATACAGATCTGTTCCCTGACGAACTCCCTGAGGGATTACCTCCAGACAGAGGAGTGTCATTAACTATCCTATTGGAGGAAGGGACCAAACCGGTTAAGCGACCAGCCTTCCGGTACAGCCCGAAGGAAATGGAGGAGATCCGATCACAGGTGGATTACCTGTTGAGGAAAGGTCTGATTACGGAAAGCAATAGTCCCTTTGGGGCCCCTGTACTTTTCGTTCCTAAGCCAGATGGCAGCTTCCGAATGTGTATTGATTACCGGGCATTGAACAAAGCCACTATCAAGAATAAGTGGCCGATCCCGAGAATAGATACCCTATTGGATCAACTGCAAGGAGCCAAGGTGTTCTCGGCTATTGACTTGCAGCAAGGGTACTACCAACTACGGATCGATAAGGCAGATTGTGCCAAAACGGCGTTTGTTACGCCATTGGGCTTGTACGAGTTCAAGGTACTTCCCTTTGGACTTGCGAATGCCCCTGCGATATTCCAGCAGACGATGCACCATATATTTGGTGATCAATTTGGCAAACACGTCCTAGTTTACTTGGACGATATCTTGGTGTTTAGCCGAACTGCTGAAGAACACATACAACACCTTCGGCAGGTGTTAGAAGTGTTACGACAGCAAAAGTTATACTGTCGAATGCACAAGTGCCAGTTCAATAAGGAGGAGATCTCCCACCTGGGACACATCGTGTCTCAAGAAGGAATTCGCCCAGATCCCGAAGGGATTGAAAAGGTGAAGAACTGGCCTGTACCTCAGTGCATGAAGCACGTACAGCAGTTCCTCGGACTGGCAAATTACTTTCGAAAGTTCATTCAGGGCTATTCGAAAATGGCGACTCCCTTGACAGACTTGACCAAACAGAATGGCAAGTGGGAGTGGACGCCGAAATGTCAGTCAACATTTGAGCACATCAAGGAGTGTTTGACCACGGCTCCTTTGCTCAAAATGCCAGATCCTGAGAGACCATTTGAGGTCATCGCCGATGCCTCACAAACTGCTGTGGGGGCGGTCCTGATGCAGGACAATCACCCTATTTGTTATGCGAGTCGAAAGTTCCTCCCCGCGGAGTTGAACTACAGCGTGACAGACCAGGAAGCTTTAGCTTCGGTCCATGCTGTCCAGTTGTGGAGATGTTACCTTGAAGGAACATGCTTCAAACTGGTAACGGACCATTGCCCGTTGACCTACCTTAAGTCACAACCACAACTGAGCCGCAGACAGGCCAGGTGGTCAGAAATCTTACAACAGTTTGACTTTGACTGGGAATACCGCCCAGGGCGAAAGAATGTGGCTGATCCACTCTCTCGCATTCCTCCATCGCCCTATGAGCAGGAGGCTAAGAGGAAAAGTCAACTAGTTGTATGTGGCTTAAGAGTAAAGCATAAGCGGGGCAGCCAAAAAGAGGCAACTGAAACGGTAGAGGCCAAAGATCTAGCCTCCAGGATCCGTCAGGCCTATGGCGAGGATCCCCAGCTTACGTCTGTTAGACAGCAGCAAGATATGCGCTGTACAGACGGGTTGTGGCTGCGAGGCACTCAGGTGTATATCCCCGAGTCTCCCAGTCTGCGGACTGAGATCTGCCAGTTGGCTCATGACCATCCAAGTGCTGGGCACTTTGGTCAAGCCAAGACCCTGGACTTGGTCCAGCGGCATTACTGGTGGCCAGGAATGCGACGAGAAGTACACCAGTACATCGATACTTGCCTGGTTTGTCAACAGGTTAAGTACCCTCGTCATAAGACCCCAGGCTTATTACAGCCACTGGGCATTCCTGAGGAGCCATGGACAGAGTTGTCCATGGACTTCATTACACAACCGCCAAAAACTAAGGGAGGTCATGATGCTATCGTCGTGTTCGTCGATAGACTGACCAAAATGGTCCGCCTTGCAGCTACGACCACCGAGCTCTCCGCAGAAGGAGCAGCTGACCTGTTGGTGCAGAATGTGATAAGGCACCACGGCCTCCCCTCTCAGATAGCGTCCGACAGAGACGTTCGGTTCACTTCCAGGTTTTACCGGTACCTGGCCGAGAGGTGGAAGATCCAGCTCAACATGAGCACTGCGTACCATCCACAGACGGATGGCCAGACCGAAGTCATGAATCGGGTTCTGGAGGATTACTTACGCAGTTATACGCGTTCTGACCATGACGCGTGGGATGAACTGTTAGCCATGGCCGAGTTTGCAATGAACAACTCGAAAAAAAGTTCCACCCAAGAAACCCCGTTCTATCTGAATTACGGGAGGCACCCAAAGAGTCCCTTAGCTCTTGGTGTGCAAATTCGGAAGCCATTAAAGGGTTATGACAATCCGAATGCCCGCGGCTTGGCAGTGGCCATTGAAAGGGCGCAGCAGCCTTATTTGAGGCAGTCTGGTACACCCCTCGTGGAGGGATTACCAGCAGTGACACGATTTGATCACCGTATCCAATCAGCGCTGAAAGAGGCCAGGGCGTGCTTAGAGAAAGCACGAGATAGGCAGTCAAAGCATGCTGACCGCCATCGGAGAGAGGTGTCGTTTAGTAAAGGAGATGACGTCCTCCTTTCGACACAGCATATTACTCTCAAACACCCTGGAACTCGAAAACTATTACCGAGGTGGATTGGGCCCTTCACCATCCTCGACCGGATAGGGTCTGTCGCATATCGACTAGAACTCCCGGACAGCATGCATAGGATACATCCAGTATTTCATGTATCGAAGATTAAGCCTTATAAGGCAAGTGGCAGAGTACAACCACCCCCAGTACCTATCGAGATCGAAGGTGAACTGGAGTACGAAGTTGAACGTATCCTTGATAAAAGGATTAAAAAGCGTGGGAGACGCAAAAACTATATTGAGTACCTTGTCAAATGGCTGGGATATGGACATGAGCATAACAGCTGGGAATCAGCAAAGTCAGTTGCAAATGCACAAGAATTGGTTCAAGCATTTGAAAATGGCAGAACACCTGTGATGCGAATGCAAACTGCATGAAGTACGGGATGTACATATTGAAACATGCTCATGTGTGCTTATGCTTTTGACAGGTTCTCTTGCGCTGGGCCCAGAAAAACACTGGGTATACTGCCCCCCGTGCAAGGTCGCAGTTTGGAGACATGAACGCCATGTCCGTTGCGATCCTCAACGGGGAGAGGTTGGAGACCGCCGACCCCTACGTGCCATTTCCCCGTGCGCCTGAGCGTGCACGCGGACGTGGGCGACGGCGGGGTGCCGCACCGGGCCGATCTGTACCGGCGTGGGCTTTTGGTGGTACTCGGCATCGCGGTCGCCGATGAAAGGCCGGGAGGTCAAACATTTCCAGCCACTTGGCTGAGGAAGAGTTTTAATGAGGGTTGTGAAGGCCGGGACGGTCATGTAAAACACCCACTCTTTCTCTTCATCCAAAACTGTTTTGTGTGTTGTGTTTTGTTAACTGGGCATGTGGCAAATCGCACAGCCAGTTCCACCAACATACATACAATGTTTCTGCTCCCGTATCCACTTATACTCGGACGAGGACGCCCCTCTCCCTGAGGGGGACGAATGTTACGCGCACCAGCCTGATGTGGGAGACGTCCTACTAATGGCCCTTGGTGTGGGGACGCCCTGCCCAAGGCACGTACTATTCCTCACCCACTGTAACCTTTATCCATATTAGGATACGGGAGTAGGAGGGGTGGTCCCGCCTAGGTGCCCTGTAAGGACCTAGGTGCCCGGCGAGGCGGGTCCGCGGCTCAAAGAGGGCAGGAACCCCACACCCACATCCTATTCGTAACAGCTGACCCGACTGCCCCTTGGACTGCCGAAACGAAATTTGGATTTACTGGCACTCCAACAGACTATCGGCGGTTGGAATACACAGGCCCAAGCGATCCAAGCCAGATGGAATTTTGATGTTGTAAAGGTTGAGGTGCAAGGCTAGCTCCATGAGCACAAACCCAAGTCATATATCAAGCAAGAGCTCCCTCCCTCTATGGAGAAGCATGGGTAACTTTGGTGGAGGCGGGGGGAGCGGGTGCAAGTGGGTGTTGGTGATGTGATACCTTGAGTGGGAACCAGACAACTGGAGCGTGAACAAGGGTGCGGTGAAAGGATAACTTGGGCCTGCATAACACCCCAGAGCATAAGTGGTTTCTTCAACATAATGTCTATTTTTATACTTTGATTAAGGGGATGCTTTGATATTGTAAGAATTACTAAGATTGGTGGGAGCCTCTGGGAGCCTTTGGGGTGTTGCCCAAGGGTGCGCTGAGGGGATAGTGACTGGTAGAACCCAGAGATTTGCCCGTAGGACTGGATTTGTCGTAGACCAAAAGGGTCTCCCAGGACTGATAGAACTTTTGTTTTGGACCTTTTATAATGTCGTATGTGATATTGGACCTTGCTGTATAAATAAAGCGGGGGTGTGCAGTTTAGCGCCCCCTGGTCTGTAATACAAGTTGGTGTTGCAACCGGTATACCAAGCAGGCCGCCTCGCGAGCCGAGTTTGGGATCTGGAGGTTGGGCGAGTGAAATTCCTGTGGGAAGGAAGCTTTGCATCTATGTGAGGGGTGCGTTACCCCTATGTAAATACTATTGTGGGATTTCAGCTTGCACATGTCTCTTTCCGCTGCGCATACCCCAAAGAGTTATGCCATATACCGGCGTCGATCTTTGCATTGGTCATTCATTAAATACAAGATGCAATCACACAATAATAAAATCAATTATTCCATTGTCCAATAATTACATATTGATTCTTTGACCACTCAGAAGTATCATAGATTCTTAAACATCATCATCAAATCCAATCGCATTATATTGCAAGCATTGATAGTGGTTTTGCATTCTTATTTTCAGTTTTCCTTCAGCCCATTGTTAAAAATGCCTTTGATCTCCTTTTTAGCATACAGTTAGTGACTCTGATGAGACAAATGCATCACAACTCTCTTCTTTTGGCTTTTGTGACTATTGTCAAAGCAAATATGATATTTTTATAGTAAGTATCGAAAAATTACAATTACAATTTGGTTTGTGGAGCAGGGGATGAGGGGTAACTATTTTAATTTGAGAAAATTGCTTGCTCACTGTCAACAGATCTTTGGCTTTGGTTCCTCAGTTTGTCTATTACCAACACCTCAATATTTCTCACATATCAATGTCAGTGGTATGTACTCAGTTTTTTTGAGTGTGATTGACAGCGTGATTGTGATTGTGATTGGAGCGCACACATGCATTTCAAGTAGCGAACCCACGTCGAGGGAAAAGAAAGAATAAAAAAATGGTCGGGGCACCCCATTGTAGACAATATTCTATTATGGACACACCCTCCGTGTGGAACTATACGTAGTCCACAAAGGGGGGTGGTCGCCCGTATGCATATGCCATGAAGGTCTATGAAGGGCATATGCCCCATGAAGGTCGCATCGTATCCGCCCTTGCCCCCGCGCCAGATACCCGGCGTATTCAAACCCTGAGCGCCCTGGCCCTGCACCAAGTCCCGGGCTGCCGTGAGGCACTTGTGCCTTGCCCACCCAATATCAAAGGCAACAAGGGCTGGCGCACAAAAATCAAAAGATCTCACCAGCCCCAAGCACTTGCCGCCAACTTGCAGCACCCACCACGGCATAAAGACCGGCAACCGCAGTGCTGCGACCTAGCATGTGACCTTTCCAACCTTGCTCCATGCACCGTTCACAATGGACTGCCATCGATGGCATCAGGCGATGAACGTCTATGTTCCACTTGAGCCCACCATGGAATCGCTACGCCTCCTGACCTAAGCAGCCCCTACCAAGCAAGTGCAAAATGGCCGCCTGCCTTGATGCATTCTGCGGTGCGCCGCCACGGCCCGCTCACTAGAATTTCTGCCTTTGGGAGTGCTGGTTGCTCCGTTGGATACAAGGCATGTGCATGTGGCCTTTTGGCCTTCGCTGCTTGCGAAGGAGAGCTTCTGCCGCTATCCAATGCCGCTTCATATGCCTCAACAGAACATGTTCGATCCTCGGTGCCTGAGTGTAGGCGGGTCGCCAGATGGGCAGTGCCGTCTGTTGTGTTTCTCACCCCATGACTTGGTGGGGGAGGGCGCCCCACTCGTCGCCCATGCGCAGTGCCACGGTAGGCGATCTCCATGCCGTGGTTGGTGTCGACGACGTGTGCCGGGGCCGGGGAGGATCTTGTGATCTCCGGGCCCAACCCTTGCCTCCTTCCCTTTTGGGTGGCCACGGCAAAGCGGCCTCACGGCAGCCCACGGCTTCGGCGCAGGCGTGGGGCGCTCGCGGCCCGAATGTTGTGGGGGAGTTCTGAATCTGGCCAAGGGGCGGTGGCCGATACGATCCATCCTGCGTCAAGCATACGGGTCGATACGATCCATCCCGCGTCGAGCATACGGGCGACCACCCCATTCGCGCACTCCATACAGTTCCGCCCATCCCACCGCGGACAAAAATGTACTGGCGCACTTAAGCCCACATTCACCCCGCAGCCGCAACAGAGCGTCACTCGGCCAGGGCGCCAACCGACGGGCACAGCGGCCGCCGGGAGCCGATGGAGAAAGAGCTCAAGTTCGAAACCCACCCCGCCAGCTCTCTGCGGGTGTGGCTGTTCGAAGACGTCGAGAACATAGAGTAGGCGCTACCCTATTCCCCGATCGATCGCCGGCCTCGACCCAAACCCCTTGTGTGCGCCGCCTTGGCGCCAAGTGGGGGCTCTTTTTGCACACGTTGTTTCGATTTCGGACTCCCGCTAAAGTGCGTCGGGCCAATTGTTCCAGGACGGATTCTCAGTGGGTCGCCGCCTTGTGCTTTGGGCGTCGATCGCCTACGGCTGTTTTTTTGCGTGGGATATTTGTATCGGATTGGCGATTTTGATCCGCGCGTCTTCGGCCGCAGGGAGGTCCGCGAGCAGGTCGTGTCGGGGAAGCTTCAGCCGGAATTCGCGTTCTTCAACGCCCAACTGGTGGGTGCTGATTGGACCGGGACATTTTTTTGTGCGCCATCGGCTCCTCCAGTTGGGGCACGATTGGCGGGCGCACAGTCGGTGTTTGCGTGGAGAGGATAGGGCATTGTGCTGCAGGATGGTGATAAATTCCTTGTGCAGAATTTGCCTGTACATATATAAAGAACAATGGAACCCCGGCACGTTGGCAGGCAATAAGGGGCATCTGCCCCTCCAATGTGTGCGCATCCAACATATTCGCATCCAATGATTGTTCGTGCTTGTTTTCATTTCTCTGCTGGTGAATGGTAGTCCCTAGTAGAGGGCCAAGTTTGGAGAGGAAATTGAATTCGAGGATGGACAAATGTCTAACGCCTTGTTGTTCGAACAGTGTGATCCTATCGATGTGCTGAATGGTCCCCTTCTTCCTTATCTGAGCCTGAACCCTGAACCCTGAATTCCAATTCTGGGAATTTTGGATGGTGCACATCCTTGGATGGAATATATCCATTTGGATTCAACAGGCATGCGCCAAATGACTGTGGGCCAACATTAGTGTTCCTGCATTGTTCATGAACTTCTGAATCCGTTTTATTCTGTCCTTACATCGATTCTTCCATGTTATGTTCTCAGCTGTTCTCTGTTTCTTGTTTATCACCAGGTGGCTGGCCTCTATGTGGTGCACCTAGCTGCCTGCAGAGCCCTGTGGTCAGAGACCGCAGGCACCAGGAGGACCAGGAGCCTACACACAGAGCTTGTCTGCAACATTTCGGGCTCAAAGCATGTGGGTAACTGTGATACTTGTCTTTGTTTCATTGCCAATTCTTGGCTGCTTGTTGTGCGTGCCCCTGGGCTATTGGCATTGTCCTTGCTCTGTGGGTTGTGTAGCTTACCACAGTGAAGGGGCAGATGTGCCTTTCACAAGAAGCTCTGGTTGATAAATTTGACATGTCCAGGATGGCACGTGGCTTGATTTGATGTTTCACACAGAATGTAACATGGAACATATCAGTCATTTTCATTTGACGGGAATTGCCATATGTTTAAAATCTGGCCTTGGTGTTTGAGGACACAAAGCTCCATCCACACAGTTTGTTCTAGATTACTTCTTCATCAGAAAGGGCCGATTGTGAGTTGGCTAGCGTTTGGGGATTGCCCAAAGGGCATTGGAAAGAAACAGCCCGCATCCACTGGCTACTGGGGACTTTGCACCCTACCGGATTTCTGCATTCACCAAGATTTGCATTGGGTCTTCCTCACTCATGGTGAACATGAATGTTCGATTGATGCATGCAGACTTCTTGCATTGGCAGAGATTCTCACTTTCACTTTATGACATTTTCCTTCTGAAGAAACCACATTCTCTTGCAACCAGGAACAAGTGACTGCCATGGCTGAGCTCTTGTATGCTCCCTATGATGTTTATCCCTGTGCATCATTCTGCAACAGATTGTATATTTCTGTGTGCTTTTTGAGCGCTTAAGTACTGTTGCTAATGCGTGGAATCTCTCTGGCAGATAGCTTCAAGCCTCCAGCGATTTGGCATCAGTGATGGCACGAAGCACCTGCTGGTGGCGCGGTTCGATGGCACAGCAAGCGATGTAGGTAGGGGCACGAAAGGGAGTCAGTCAGATGCATTGTGCCTGTTGTGACTGGATTCCATGGCACCAACAAAGGGATAGTTTTTCTTGTTTCGAATGGTTCAAACTCCAAAGTAAACATAAAATCTAATGTTTCTTATATTATTCTGACTCAAGCGAATAGCCTTTAGTTCCCAAACTGCACCATTGATCAACAAGGCGAAGCAGATTTTACAAGTTTGGTCTGACGGACATTGCCCAGTGCATCAGTGGCCCCCACAGTATCTCAACCTCACACTGGCTCAACATTGAACGGCCGCCATGTGCTGTCAGAGATTATCCAAACATCATGACAGAATATTCCTTCCCCGACCATAAGTTTGGTATGCAGTTTCCAAGCAGGAAAGAAAAATCTTACACAATGGCAGGCGCTACCCACCCGCCACCCGTTCTTTGCAATATTATGCATGATCCTTCTCTTTGCAGAAGATTGTGCAGAAATATCTGAGCGTCATGGGGAAAAGCGCAACCAGAAACCAAGATTGCCTCCAACAAGAAACTGATTTGCTGTATTATACTTGCCAAAACGTCATTGCACGATCACAGCACTACATTTTTACCCTCTACACTTATGGACAGTACAATCAGACCCAGAAACTGAAGTTTGTAGCGTCTCAATAAGGGACCCAGCGACAGACCTCCTAACTATGCAGGAAACGAATTTTGGTGTGAGCGAGTGCATGAATCGAAGGCCATGATTTGTTGCAGTCATTTTCACGGAAATCTGTGTACAGCCAACAATGATTGCTGTCAAATCTAGCGCACATCACAGGGCCTTGTGCGACCTGTGTATGCTGCTAGAGGGGAGAGGTGCCTGAATTGTGTCCTTTTCGTCCTTGATAAACTGATTCTTATAGAGGTTGGCCTCCCTGTAGCATCGTGTCTTTGTCTCAGGCTAACTGCAAGTTGGAATGTCAAAAACAGCTTAAATAAAACTCATCTTTTCACTGTAGCCAATATTATCCACCTTCAGCCAAAGAAAGAAATAGCGATCCAGGATAGTTTGTGATTGCAGTGGAATGACCTCCCTGGAAGCCAGGCATGCTTCCAGTTGAGTGCTTCACAGCTGTAGTGACACAATGTTACACCAAAGACTGATGCATCGTGTTTGAGGCTCGTCAGTGTGGCAGTTTCATTTTGATTGGACGTTTTTGGGTGCACACTAGCATGTGCAGGAACAAATTTCATCTTTACGCTGTATTTGCTGATGTTGCTGTGGGGCAGCTGGTGTGCACCCTTGGGTTGAATTGCTCCTGTGGGGCAAATTCTATCCAGGTTAAAACCACCCTAAACTGCTGAAATTCTTGCACCATTTTCGATCCACATGTTGAAGATGGGGCCAAGCCATTTAGCTGCAACAGTGGTCAGGTTTGTCTTGGGACCAGTAGCAAGTTCCGCTTCATGCAATTGGACATTTTGGTTTTTGGCCTGTTGAACTTCAAGCTCCAAGCTACTGGGAGAGGCGAGCTGTGATTGGTTGTCACAGGGTGATGTCTTGCGTTCGTCGCTGAAAGGAAAGCAGGTGGAGCTCGAGAAACTAGCCTCAATGCTGGACGAGACGCAGGTCAAAAAAGTGAGACAGGGGCCACTACATGTTTGTTCCGTTTTGCTATAGTTATAATCTGCCACCATGTGCAATTGCTTCTGCATTGTGTTGTCAGTTTGCATCGACCTTGGATTCTGTGGAAAGTCTGACAAAGCACTGGAGGGTGGTAAGTATTCAGTTCTGTGTGCATCGGTTACTGCGCCATTCACTCCTGCTGCCTGTGCACCACCACACTGGTGGGTATTGGCTCAAATGCATTTGTGGACTTTAGCCATTCAAGCCTTGAGGCTGATAGGAAGTGAACGATTTTGAATGACAAACTCTTGCCCAGTACTTGTGAACATAATGTGCTTATTAAACCAATAGGTGAGGCTGCTCATACCAGATTCCATAACAGTGGTAGGTTTTATTGCGGCTCGCTGTCAGGGTTGGTGTGGCAGGCTCCCCTGCAGCTCGCTCCAAATGCCTTTCACCAGTTTGCAGTCTTCCTTCAGCCTGTATTAGGAGCAGAGTACTGGAAAATATGTTGCTGCTGACATTGCAAAGTGGGGGACTAGTGGACATCAGCAGCAAAGTACTGCAAATTGCAGTGAATACTGTGAAGCATTGCAAAGTTCTGTAACTTCAGAACTGAGTGGAATGGGGCCAATGGCACATTTGCCCAACAGGTGTTCAGGTTGCTGCATGGGAACTGTCACCTGAGTATGGGTAGCTGCTAGATGATTATGCACCACGAGAATGTGGATATTGAGATGTAGGTGTACAAATTGGCCAAATTCTGCTGTGTTGCATCTCTCCCAGAATCAGGACACTCCCCTTGAACCTGAAAGACAACGATGGGCCTTTTGAGTCTGCTCTG